>CACVBS010000036.1:834234-852609 GCA_902728275.1 Cyclocybe aegerita | reverse complement strand
GCTTCCTCCTTTTTTTTTCTTTTTTTATGTCTTTTGTGGGCATTTTAGCTAGCGCGTTGGTCAGACGCTCGATTGCGGCGATGAAGAGGGATGGTGTGGACGAGGTGGGTACTTGCCTTTTGTTTCTGTGGTCGTTGCATCTGCTTTGCGTTCACCGCGTGGTGCAGGCGTGGCACGGTGCCTTCCTCGTACGATCTGTGCTGACTTATCTTACTTTTTTCTGCTTTTGCCTTCCGTCTCCGTCCCGCTGTCCTATCTGTGCCCCTCTATCTCCGCACAATCCCGTCCTATCTATCTTCCCTGCACGCATACACCCACAGATCGTGCTCGAAACCGAATACGACAACTTCGCCGCCCTCTCTTTGTACGAATCGCTCGGCTTCATCCGTGAGAAGCGACTATACCGATTCTACCTCAACGGCAAGGACGCATTCCGCCTCGTCCTCGCCGTGGCGCCTCCCTCTGACGAGGATGAGGATTCTGTGGATGGTGACGACCATGAGGAGACGCGCGGCCGGATGAGCATGAAGAGGCACCATCGGCTCGCGCATCGCGCGATACGGGTCTCGGATTATACTGATGAGGAGGATGCGGCGTCGGAGCGTTAGATTGGGTTGGTTGTACCAGTTGTGCTGGTTGGTCGAGCCGTGTGTTGACTGTGTTGCCCGCGGCCGTTCTTGGCAGGCTTTGAATCATGCCTGGGCCAAGGTTGTATATCCCGCCTCTCTTGATCCCTTTGCTGTTGTACCGAATTACCTTTGATTCTCGATACGCTGCAGTTTCCTTCTCTGTCGCCTTTACCATATCCCGTCACCCATTCTTCGTAGCCTAGTTTGTACTGCTGTGTATGTTCCTCGTCTCCTCTGGTCCCCCTTGTTGTCTATCACTACATACCACCACTCAAATGCATAATGCCGTATTTATTGACTTCCTTTCAGGTTTCAAGTGCATTTTAGAAGAGGAAAGTGGATCATGAATATCTGAATGGTGCACCAATGACGGTCATGTCGAGCCGCGTCTTGACCACAACCATCATGATCACAGAAGATACCTCCCATTCCTTGAGACTCCTCAGTTGGAGGTCCATCGATGAACGAGAATTCTATCAGACTCAGCCCGGCTCAAGAAAAAGCGCTCGCACCGCGAACTTCGCGGCATGTGAAGCTTTTGCAACCGCTGCTTAGACACTAAGCCAGTTGGTCGCAATTCACCACCAGCTACTCAAGGGAGTCATAGGGATATCGCGACAGGCACGCTCAAGCTGAAGAGACCACTCGCTAGGTAGGACTGGCATCGCACCCATTGTGCGCAAGTGTCTCGGGTGGAGGCCGCGTTGGAGACAAACTATGGAGAATTTAAAAAGTTGAGTATATTTTTGATATTAGTACGTATATGTTATGAAAGTGGAATGTAGAATGGCCACACTGGAAAGCACCTTCGCTGTGTAGAGCGGGTATATGTATTACGTAGAAGTCCACCGTGACAAATACGTTAAGACCTGGGATCGCATAAGTGATGGGCCATGAATTATAAGAAGACGAGGAAAGAGGAAAATTGGCCAGAAGGGAGGGGAGACGACGTGATGATAGTCTCGCAAATCCGCCACATGCTTTCAAAAAATACCTGAATGGGGGAATGATTTCCTACACAAGGAAGCGATGATCAGTCATTGTCAATGGCGTCTGAACAAAAAAAAATTGGGAGTCGAATCACTTCAAGCCCAATGAAACGGAATCTTGCCGGACTCACAATGTGCGGCACAAACTCGGCCTTCTCCTTTAATCCCTTTATTTGTGTGTGTCGAAGGCGGATCTTTGTCCTTGCGCGGTCCAGACGACGGCGGACGCCATCGGCTGGGTCCTCCCAAAAAACCGGGTGTATGCTGGCCTCTTCAAGTTCAAGGGCACATACGATGTAGGCTGATTAATCACAGCGCATAAAGATATGAAATCTGTCCATGACATTCGTGCATCGTCGTACAGGTGACAAGGCCGGCCGTGCAAGAAAAAAAGACCGGCATAATCGTGAATAGCGTGTATCAGAAAGAAAGCAAGTTGACAGATGACGAACAACTTTTCAGCCTCTTCGAGGTATCTGCAACATGCCTCGATTCATCGAGGCCAGACTCGGAGTTGCGAAGCCTTATCATAGGCATTCATCATATAGGGTGACAAAAGGCCCGACAGCATGAACGAACGTCTTCAAAGGAAAAATAGATCACATTACGAGGGGGAAGAGGAGCACTGTACATGATGACCGGGAGCTCGCGATAGCAGGCAAATGGGCCATCAAGGAGGTGAAGGGCCTCCATGTTCAAGCACAAGGACAAGCCAATAGGGTTTGTTGCAGGTGACGCCGCAGCAAGCAAGCAGGATGGATAGGGAATGGAGGCGAAAGGTGATGTAACTCCGAGTCGGAATGGTGTGCACGTCGGAGGACTGAAGAGGTAGGATTTTCGGGTCGAGTATTCGCGATAGGTGGTGTATCACGCGTCGCGACGCGACGGGCAGAATGAGACCTAGAAAAATCAGCTCCTGGGCGGATTCAGAGCAAGAGAATCTAACTTGTGAAATGGCACGCCACGAGTACGGCGTACGGTCTTGAGAGGTCGTCGTTGTCAAGCCGTGCGGGAGACGAGACCAGAAAAGCACTGCCGCTTCACATCACAAGACATCAGACCGCTTCTTTCACGCTCGCGGCCTTCGCCTCTTATGCAATCGCCTCATTGAAGAGAACGTCCAACTAGCAGCATGGACACCTGTGAGGTAGGGGTCTCAATAAGAGGAGGGAGAAAGGGGAGGGAACGAGGGACGTACAAGGAAGGAGCCGGGAGTATAGGCATGGCCGTCGTGGGCCCCTGACCTCACGTTGATCGCGGAGAGCGCATATTCGACAAGGGCGGGAAGCTCGAGGTCCACGAGTGGGCGAGGCAGGCGATGAAGAGGACGAGACGGTCAAATGGGCTAGAATTCGTCGACTTTGACTCAAAAAACGGGCCGACCGGAGATAGCAGCTTTGATTTCTTTCTCCTCTCTCCTTGCTCGTCCATGCATGGCGGTGATAAAGAGGGATGGTCCAATAGGGCCGGGTGCAGGGAGGGAAGGAGAGGATCCGTTGAGGGGGCAGAGACAGAGTGAGGGAGACGAGATGAGGGAGTGAGGCGAGGTGCATGAAGGAGTGGAGAAGAGAAGGGAGGATGGGAGAGGAGGACGTCGACGGACTCATGAGCAACAAGGACGGTCATGTTGTTGAACAGTGGGAGGAGAAGTCGGCTGGGGGAATGCAGCAATGACACCGGTGGCTCATCGCAGCTGCATCATTTCTTCTAACCACCATAGAGACGAGCGTGCAGACATTCATATTATAAGACGGGCGGGCGTAGAATCTAGATATAGATGTGGCTGGAGCGGTGGCGGTAGAGGGGCAGAAGGACGTGCTGCAGTTCCATGCGGAGGAAGGGCCAGTGGGCCCGTCGGCGCCATGCCCGCTTTACATCTTGCGGCCATCTGCAAGCTCGATGGACCCGTCGCCGTGGTTTGTGGCGACGACGGACGCGACTACTGTGCTGTTCGTGATTCATCGGGGGTGGAGCAGCATGTTGGCGATCGCACGAGGGCTGTTGGCGCTGGGTATACCATTCCGGACGGTTGTGGAGAGACCGAACGACGAGCTGGTGTCTGTTGCGCGGAAGAAATCACGAAGTGGGCTAGGAAGTAGGCCAGCAGGATATCAAGGCACGGGAGAGGACTACGCGGCGTACAAGATTGCGCAAGATGGGGTGCTGAAATCGAGCCACGGAAGGGTTATTCGTATGAGAGGGGGAATAGCAGGACGGCTTGCGGCAGAGGTTGTGGGGGAGACGGAGGTGTTGAATGGGCCGAGCGTGGGGGATGAGTTGGTGGGGATGGGGGGGAAGGGAGAGAAGTTTGTGGACGATCTTGTGCCGGAACGAGTGCTGGACGTTGTGTGTGGCGTGTACAGCGTGGAGGGGGAGAAGGGGATGACGTACGCGTCATGGTGGCCAACGCAAGGGCACTGGAGGAGCATGGGGTACGACGGAGACCATTGGACGGTGGACGCAGAAAAGTTTTACAGGAAACGCTTGGAGGAGTTGGAAAAAGGGAAGGGAGGGACGAATGGGTACGGAAGGTGGAAGAGCCAGATCAAGCGATACCACGGGCCGCTGTCGATGGTGCTTATGGGAAGCGACGACTGGAAGCGCAAACAAAGTAAATCTTGCGCGCATGCGGGGTGTCAGGTTTTTCGTCGCCGAGGGATTTTTTTGTGAAAAGTATATAGTTGTCGTTTGCGGTATAGGCAGGTGTCCCGAAAATGTATATAATAAGGACAGGACAATGTAGAAGTTTAAGAGTCGCATGGCAGAGTGAGGATGGGAGTGTAGCGTGGTGAAGGAGCTATGATGCAAAAAGATATGGAGTACAAGATTGGGACAGATGGATCTGTTCGACTGGGAGTAAGTATGCACAGACGGCGGAGCGGTTGCATATTGAATTTGAACACAAGTATCAGCTCGAAGTAGAGTCATGCATTATTTAATAGTACATCTTTGGAGTCAAAAACTGCGCTCGGAGGTGACAGAAAGGAACAATATCGTACAAGAGTCCAAGTGCAGAGAAGCCAGCGTTACCGTACATTTGAATCTCGATCGCATTCCTCCTCATCAAGGCCCCCCACACAAGGCCCTCCCCTAGCCTGGCTATTAAACACCTCCTCGCCCAAACTTCCTCTTCCTCACATACGCCTCCTCCGTCTCCTCCCCCGGCCCAAGCGGCATCCCCATTGCCTTCATCACAATATACTCGCACCGCAGCTCCTCGTCCGTATACCCATCCCACGCACCCAAAAGCGTCTCGCTGAACTCCCTTGTCGCGCGCATCACCGCCCGCAGCGCCTCAAGCGGCGTCAGTGCGTCCCTATTCCCCGCGTCCTTCAGATCCTCCGCTATCCCACTCGGGTCGAGCGCGAGCAGCGCGCGCAGGGTGTGCACATTCTCGCTCGCAGTGGCGACATGCACGGGCGTCAACCCGCTATCGTTGTGCTTCCGGATGCTGCCCGCATCTGTACCGTATGCGGCCCGGATGACCTGGGTGATGGAGGGCGTTTTGTTTGAGGCGATCGCGCAGTGGAGGGGGTAGAGCGCTTTCGCTTCGTCTGCGCTGAGTGCAGCAGCGCCGGGGTTGATGGTGTCGAACTCTGTGGAGGGCGTTTCGGGGTCGGACGCTGCGTCGAGTCTGCGTGAGGGGTGGGATGGGTCGGGGGAGTAGGCAAGGAAGGACGTGCGCCCGACACGCCGGAAGCCGTTCTAAATTTGAGGTAAAGGAGGTAAGTGGAACTGAGAAAAGCACTGAGACAACAAGAAGAACTTATGCTCACCTTGCGATAGAAGGCGGTGATGGCAGCCTGCTGTCTTGCCCATTCCGCCTTGTCGTCGCCCCTGTACCCAATCGGCGTCGGCCAACAGAACGCATGTCCCTTGCCTTTGTTCCCCATCCGCGGCGAGGCCAAAAGCTTCTGGAGGAGATACGACCCGGCGCCGCGTCTCCTAAACTAGAAAGTGAAACCCACGAAACGGTCAACCTTCCTTGTCTGTCATGCAAAGGAGAACCAAAGCGAACACACGTACCTGCTCCTTCACGTTCAGATCCTCGATATACAACATATCCCCGCTGCTCAGCTCCGCGCCCCAACACCCCGAACCGCTCCTCGCGCCGCCTCCTTCCACAAGCCACGGGCGCACGTTACTGTTCCTATCAAACAGGGTGACCGAGAACTCGTGCAGCTCCTGGCTGTCTTCGTCCATGATCTCGAGGAAGTCGCCCACGCGCGTGAACCACGTCCGGCCGGACGCGGGGATCTGGAGGCAGCGTACAGTCGCAAGCTCGCCCAGAGCAGGGTGCTTCAGCGTACCGGTGACGTACTGCATTCTGTCGGGGTGCTCGTCGTGCTTTGTGGTGTGAAACGCGGCGGTGCATTCGGAAAGATTGAGGCTTGTGGACATTTCTTGGAAGTTGGGTGGTAAGAGAGGGAGTGGAATGGGTCTGGCATCGTTCGTTTTAAGTACGTCGAGACTCACATATGTCTCGGCTCAAGTCTTTGTTCAGGCAGGCGGCCCGGGACTCTAGTTATGTAATCTATCCAGCCTTCACCGCCGCCTCGTTTCTTGCCAAGATGTCCGTATGTAACCTTAAAGTTGTGCCACTGGTTCTCCCATCGCGCCTCGCCTTCTATTCGGGTTTGGAAGCCTAATCTCCTGCACGACATCCGCCCATCCCGTACCACCGCACGGCTGTTGCCGAAACCCGAAAAGCTGTGAGCTTCAGCTTGAGCGCTTATTCTAAATTGATTCTCAATCACAAATAACAATCACCGCCAACCACATCTCCGAAGTCCAAAAGCCTTCAATTTCAATCGCACAACTCCGTCTAGAGTACAACCGCGTTGCACCGATATCCTTCGATGATGAAACCCATACGCGCCGGGCTCGCAACTTGAACCTGCGTCCAACCTTACCATCTGGTGGTGTGCGCGTGTGGCGAGTGGATTTCGTGAACCATCCCATGTAGTTCACGTCAGAATCGAAAGTTTGAGCCAGCACACTTCCATAATACCGACCACGACTTGGAGGCCTTCTTAGGGTTCATCATACGTACACCCCGTGCAAGGAACCCAGGCATGATCCATATAGAATACTTAACTACAACTAAGGACGTGAAACGGAAGATAACTTGAACCGCGAGTACGGCTCGGGAGTCAGGCTCGGGCCCGGGCAGACGCTTGACATCAGTTGAATACCGGCACAAAAAGAAACACTGAAACCGACTCACCACACCCTCCGGAGCTTCACAGGTAGGAAAACAGCACCAATGAACGAACACGAAAGCGAAAGTGAAGAACTACTTACGCCAAGCCAACTAAAAGTGACGGGCGCTTAGCGCTTAGCTCTCATAAGTAGAGTCGTCACTTGGCTAATCCGTATCCCATCCCCATCCCCGACCCCGAGAGCATGTACATGGAAAACTGCGTTCCAGAACAAGAAATGATACGTTGCGATTGCACGCACCTCAGGGCTCGGGCCTCAGCGCTCAGTGTCGAAACACTGAACAGAACTTCTCAGATCGGGCTGCAGGAATACCTTCGCATTGTAAACATAGGGCGCCCTCGATGCTGCGGATCGCCTCTTGTTTCCATTTTGGTGCATAAAACTAATCAGAATTAATCTAGAGTAGCACGATGCGCGATGCGGTGAAAGGAAGGAATGGATGGATGGATGCACTAGGCACGGCACACCGGGCGTTGAACTTGGAGCAACGCCGACTTGACACCTGAAGCACGCCCGATGCCCACACTGAATTCGAATGTGCAAACGCCAGTGGCATTCAGCGTTCGGGGTCAGGTCTGAGGGAGGTAGGAGAAAGGAGAGTAGAGGGGAAAGAAGAGAGAGAAGGGTGATAGAATGGGATGGGAAGGGATGGGAAGGATGCGCTTCAGAAACTCCTCTGCATCTTTCTGCACGAACGTCCCGAACCCCCTCCGAGTCTGGTACGTCGACGCATGTCTCCCTCGTCCTGCGGCCGAAGCCGGCCTGGGTGGGGTTGGCATTGGCATCGTATGTGTAGTCGTTGCCCCATCCCTCTCATTATCAATGTCGAATGCATTCGAAGAAAGAAAGAAAAAAGGGAATTGGAGATGAGGCCTGAGGCCTGAGGCCGAGCTGGTAAGTAGTACTCGCACGCTCAGAGAATGGGCCGGAGGGAGGGACGGCAGGGAGAATTCGAGGAAGGGGAGGGAAGGAAGGATGCGAGAGATGTGTAGAGAAGAGAAGGGGGTACTCGCGTGCTTGGGCGCGGCTGCCCGCTACGTTTTCACTGGAGCTGGCCCTGGGTTGGCATCGGAGAGCGTGTATCCAGCGGGGAAGAGAGGTCGATTAGTCAGTCGGAGGAGGGCAGGATAGTGCAGTCACTGCAGTGGAGAGATAGATTTCGATCGGAGCGGCGTTCTTGGGCGGGATAGTGTCAGCGTCGACGTAATCAAAGTGTCTGTGGTGGTGAATGGTATACCTGTCAGCGCAACGCGGAGCCTGCGGCCCGTGCAAATTGTCCGTCTCGAAGCGTGCAGGGCGTGCGAGAGATTTTTCCCATTCAGAGCATTAGAGTGATGCTCTTGAGACTGTCTGTGCAGTCGTGAAGGTGATTTTGAGGGAGACACAAGCTCCCCTTCTTTTCTATTTTTATTTGTTTTCATTCTTTTTACACCCAGTACAATAATCGGAAAACCACTCAGTAGCCACTACTCCTCGAGGAAATGAAGGCACAGGGAGGGCAGGTCCGTGCTCGTCCCAGTCCGCACCGCGCTCAAAATTTGAGCGCCGTCGTCAAAGGTGTGTACTTCATTCATTCTACATAATGGATTCTGCATATTCTGACGTGTTTCATGGCTGCCTTTCATTTCTATGCGCCCGTGCCCGATTTTTGAGGTGAGTCTGTTATCCGATCGACATACGACGATGTGCAGGCTAATCACTAAGTATTCCGGAATTTTTTGTACCCCGAATGGCCACTACGACGCCATCGCAGCACCCTTTCACCATCAGCCGTCTGTCAGTCTCACTCTTCGGCCCAAATATTGTTAGTTGGTACAAGAGGAGACGACTCGGCTAGATCTTATTTCACCATATTTCGCAGCATGGGTTCCCCACTGGGAATGTGCACTTAAGCTTAAGCGCTTGTTGCTTACGGTCTGGCTTGGCAGATATATCTCCGCTTTCGTGTCACGGTCCTTGGCACTGTTCCGCCGGGCCTACCTGTGAAGCTCCGGAGCCGGGAGGTGTGGCTCTCGGAGCGACTGAGGCGGGGAGTCGGCAGTCGGCAGTGGCTCGGTGGGTTTCTTTTTCTTTTCTGTTCTTTCCTTTTGGATTCCTTTCTTTCAGCTTTTCTTTCAAACCTGAGGGGCCGGTGGCCAAGGCGACTATTTACTCTCGAATTTTGACCTGCTATTTATACTCGTGTTACAATCTGGACCACATCTAGGCATCCTATACTGCGTGTACTATGAATTTCAAGGTTTGGTGTTAAGGCCTCGCAGCCAGGAGGACCGCTGCGCTATGTAAAATACAATGCTGACCCAAACTCGGACATGGATGGAATTCATTCGTTTGCCATACCCATACCACCCCCACCCACACTCGTACGCGCATTCGCCCTCGCAGGTCAATTTAGTGTCAGATTTCCTCACCTCCCCAACAGCTGCTGAGAAGCGGGTTCTCATACGTCTATGCGGAATACGGTCCTTTTATTTAAGCCTGCACCGGGTACCTTAGATTTCGTTCAAGCCCGGTTTAAATTACTCTGGTGTTCAATCGGTCGGTTTCATGTGAGGACTATTTCAATAACCTCTTACTGCAATCTGTCTCATCGTCAAACCGTATCGTCCTCATGTTCCTATTCTCTTTCCCGTTACCGCTCTCTATGATCCAAGTGTCGATTTAGAAGAAACTCTCTACTACCACCGAGCCCAGCCATCGACTAACGACACTATAACTCTGTATCATGGAACCGACGGTGGGGTTGGAACAACTCTCCAAACCAAACCTCTTTTGTTACAATGCGCACGCCGCACAGACTTCGTCCGCGGTATAAACAAGGGCACCTATTTCACCGCAACAAAGGACATGGGGAGGTCATTTGCGATAGACCGGGCGATGTTCAACAAGGTCTCAGCAAGTAATCCGGCCCTCGTGACCACCCAATTAAACCTCAAAGACATCAAAATCTTTTCTTTCAATAGTGTGGATGAATGGGAAAAGGTGAGATACACAATGTGCTCGAGCATTTAGTTGTTTGCGATTACGGAAGCTGACATGAAGATTCCTCTCACACAGTTCGTTATTTACAACCGTGCTGAAGAGCCCGCGCCATTGGAATTCAATCCCACGGACCCTGAGCATGGATACGATGTGATCGCCGGGTGGATTAGTACAGGAAGTGGGTACTCATTGCTTTTCTCTACGCTTCGCCAGCTTAATGAATTTCCAGGAAGCGACGCGCCAAAGCCCTTAGGCTACAAGAGAAGTCAGGACCACCCTCCCGAGTTCTTCTGGCAATACTCACTTATTTCCGAGAAAGCCATCGCTGCGGCAAATGCATCTAAGACTGTAGAATTCTTGGACCTTTCCTAGACCTTTCCCGTATCTTAAACACTTGATTTTGGTGTCAGCTCTGGGGGTTGGTTTATCATAGTAGAATATTTGACTAGTACTTCTGTCACATTATTCCAGCACCCGTATTCTTTAACAGCATCGATATAGATACATACATACTACACTTGGTTGGGCGCGAATGCCCCCGAGCTCACTGAGACATGTTTGAGGGGGCCATAGCCATTGAGCGACGCTGGGTGATTAGCCGCACACCCTCCTGACCACGTAAACCCCCATTCTCGACCCCACAGACATGCTCACCCCACGCCTCGACTACAGCTCAATCACACTATCTGTGCCATTCATCTGGTCACTATATGTCCCGGGGTTCTCCTCAGCGCCCGTTGACTCCTCCCCAACTTCCCACCTTCAGCACGGTGGTTCCTAAGCCACGTCAATTTTCATTCAGCATGCCCGAAAGCCCCATGATAAGCACACATGCTCCCAGTCGAAGCGAATCACTTGCCGCGCCACCCTTGCCATATTAATATTAATACCACCGGTGCCGCCGTCTGCAGGCCTCATTCTCTCACCTCTTGTTTATTTCTTTATCATTTTTACTTACTTTCTTGGAAGTTTCTCTCTTCCTCTTAATTCCTGCAGCCCGGTTCGGAGAGATATCTGGCTGGTACTCCTCTTTCTTGACGATGAAGTCTTGTGCTTACTTTGCTCGGCAATAACATACAACATACACTTTTCGTTTGCTTCGCCCACCTGGAGCCCTTGTTCCTGTCATTCGTCTCTCGTCGTCCTCGTCCATCATTTGTCGTCCTTGTTCCGAGGCGCTGCTACCTCATCTCTCAATCCCGTCCTTGTCTCGACACGTTCCCGTGCCCAGTGCCGATCTTCATCTCCCGTATTTCAGTCGTGCGGTGCCCCCTAGAGTTGCACAACCACAGACTCGTCCTCGTGCCTCAGAGCCATCCAGTACAATATTATTGTGTGTGAATATCATTGCTCCGCCCTGAGCCACACGAGCATGGTGTTCCGTTTGATTCTTGATCATTCCACAAATATGTATCAAATCCTGCAACTTTTTTCCGCAGACTTTCGAAATTGACCCCGCCCCAACTTCCATTACACCACCCCGCAGCTTTTTCGAGACTCCTTGACGCGACTTTCAATATTGTCACTAACTCAATATTTATGACCCGAAATCCCTACAGTTGACACATCTTCGTCAATTAAATGCAGGATACGGGCCATCTTACACGGGCGTTACTCAGGCTTGCGCTATTCTTACGTCGACGGCCTCTTTGTTCTGCTCAAGTGCGGGTACAGAAATCCCGAAAGCCGCGGCCCCAGACAAGAAGAGGTTTCGAGGGGCGGAAAAGCAGATTTCCCAATTTAGAAGGAGCCTGAGTCAGCCTGAGACTGAGATCCGTGGGAAGGTTGCGGTACAGAGTTTCAAATTACAGGAGGGGCCCAAACCACCCTAGATCGTCAACCACCACCTCCGACAATGTCTTCTACCCTCAGCGATCCCCTGCTCCGTAAGTTTCCTGCGCGTAATGCTTTCTCTGTGCCTCACGATGCGTTTCAGCACTTATCGCCTGCGGGCTTTCACCTGCCTACGCTCAGCAAGTTGTTTCTTGTGCAGACGCCAACTATAGCGCCATTTTATCTGAACCCGACTACTACATGGAAGAGTACTGGGGTGATAGTCTCAGCGAAGAATACAACTACCCTAGTGACGGTATGCATTTGAGTTGGGTCTTGGTGTGTTTTATTAATGCGTTATTCAGCGTCCGCCCTCCGTGCCGCACTGGTTGAACTGGGTTTTCAGCCCGCCTTGATAGACAAGGACTATATGCCGTATATTAAGTCTCTAAGCCCCGCCTCTCTCTCCCATCGTAATTCGCCAAACTACGGGAAGATGATTCTGGAAGGTCGTTTCAGGCGGTTGAAGAGCGGGCAGTTGGAGTTGTGATCCTGGATCCTGGTCGTACTGTATTAGTCCTTGCAAGTCCCGTATCGCCACCAAATGCCCTGTATCAAACATGCATTTTTTGTGCGAATGCAGACAAATCATCGGAGCGACCCTCACCCCAGGACTTCCCGTTGGCGCGAATGGTCCGACCCCCTCTTCGTGCACGCAACTTTCTGTCCCCTTCCCTCTTCCTCCACTCTTACATAGGCCGTCATCATTCTCGGTGGAGGAGTTGGTGTAATCGTCGCACGCACCTTTCCTTGCGCAGGATTTACCGACCTGCATGTGGTTGACTACCTAGATTTTGGAGTAAGATGACCCGTTTGAGGAGATATCACTGCTTTCTATCGCAAGGCAAGCGCCTTTCCGTATTGCCGCTCAGTTCCACTGACCTCCTTTTACTAAAATTTAGAATGGGTTCCGCCGCGTTGGGTGAACGTCCTTCCTTGCCTACTCCTCCGACCCATTCCACCCTTCGCGCAGACTGGACGCCGCCTCTGACCCCGAAACGCCCTCCACAGAATTCGACTCCGCCAACCCCACCGCCCCAGCGCTCAGTTCCGATGAAGCGAAGGCGCTGTACCCCCTCCACTGCGCGATCGGAACCACCAAGGATCCCTCTATCACCCAGCTTATCCGAGTCGCGTACAATATCGATGCGGGCAGTATCAGGAAGCGCGACGATAGTGGGCTGACGCCCGTGCATGTAGCCGCTGCGAGTTGGAACGTGCATGCTCTCCGTGTGTTATTGGCGCTCGACCCGAGTGGGATAGCCGAGGATTTGAAGGACGCGGGGAATAGGGACGCGATGACGCCGCTTGAGGCGCTGAGGTTTGTCATGCGTGCGACAAGGGAGTCCAGCGAGACGCTGTTGGGTGCGTGGGACGGCCATTCAGACAGGGAGCTGCTCTGCGAGTATCTCGTGAAGAAGGCTATGGGGTTGCCGCTTGGGCTGGGGGAAGAGACCGAAGAGGAGTATCTCAAGAAGAGGAAGTTTGGGTGTACATGTGGGGCATGCACGGGTGGGTGGCTGTCACGCAGGATGAAGTTCCGTCTGTCTGGTGAGTTTTCCATGGGCGTCGAGCGGCGGGTTGGGGGGTTGGAGCTGACGTTCTCCGTTTGCTTTTTTCTGTCCCCATTTTATTTTGCAACTAGCTCAAGCGGATATTCAATATGACATGCTCCATATGGACATCTACCTCTTCAAATCCAACCTCCCCGTCACTGCTGTCGAGCTCCTCCACGTCGCGCTGGACTACATCCCACCCACCGTCCGGCGGCAAATCCACAAGACCTTCTACATCGGGTTTTACACGATCTTCCGTGCCATTTCCCTCATGCTCAGCCGACCGCAGGGATAAGCCAATATACCGACCCCTCAGGTAGTCCTCGCAGAGGCGCTCGCGCTCGACGCCAGAGCCGTACAGTTTTATATGGGCAAGGGGGGGAGGGTGGAGTACGCCCTCGATGTGACGATGGATATTGCAAAGAAGGAGTCGGTGCTTGGGGATGGGTCATTCAAGGAGACGTTTGATAGGAATGAAGCTGAAGGGGAGGAAGGCGAGGAAAGGTATGTAGGATTGGTAAAATGTGCGAATGATTTGGAGTTTGGGATCGTCAGGAGGAATATCGGGCTTGGGGAGCTTGTTTGTGGGCCTTATATGGATAGCGACGAGGATGAGGACGGGATGGATGTTGATGATTGGGATTGAGATGCTCGGTAATGCTGGCTTTTCTGCACTTGGACCCTTGTACCATTATGTTGATCGTTTCTGTGATACTCAAGTGCAGTTTTTGACCCTAAAGATGTACTACTATTAATGCATGGCTCTAACACGACACGACACTTGTGTTTAAATTCAACATCCCATTTCAATTCATCCATCCGAATACACATCACCAGTGAGCCGCATCACATTGTGAATTTCGCACTGCCTATTCATCATGTGCTTACCGTCTATCTGTCTGATCAGGTCTGCGGACAGTTTCAGGAATAATCTCAGTGCATATCTGTCAATACCCACCAGCGCCTGGGGCCTGCCCCAGTGCAGCGGGGCCCTTGTAGTAGAATATGGCCGCGTCCGTCTGGAAGCCGATGGTGTCACCTCCTGTGGAGACGTCAAGTCCAACACAGCTGTGGTTGCCGAGCGGTGTGGTCTTAAGCGCCAAGGCGGCCCGGTCTGCCTATTTTTAGACGCCCGCTTCACCTTCATCCACACCGACGTCAGGGAATTTCGTTGAATCCTATGGAGTGCATAGGTTTGAATATCATAATTCTCAATAAATCTATGGAAGTTTGAATACTTTAATACATACGCCAGACAATGTAGGTCTGTCCTCGAAATTGTAGAGAAAGTCCAACTTCGATGGGGTTATAGCCTGAGGGAGTGGATGTCGGGGCGCTCCCTCTGGTCCAAATGTAGGACAGCAGAGTAACTAGACTGTATGCTATGAGTACGATATCTGAAGTCGTAATCAGACGGCACAGGAGATAAGGGACGTAGTGAGCGAAGTTGACAGTTCAAAACACTGTGCTATTTACTGAGATGGTGGTACATTCGAGCCTCATATATATGGGTTTTTGTGGGTTAATGGCAGGTCAAGTATAAGGCTTGGAATCAAGTCAAAATGTAAGAAAACTAGGTGTTTACTGCGGCAATTGAGAATGATGCAAGTCAAGATAAATGAGAAGGAGAGGTCACGAGAAATGGGAAAGTGAAGCAGCCCAAAAGAGGAACGTACGAGCGTCTACACGAGCGGTTAATGTGGATATGGAAATGAGGGAACGAAGTTCCATGGTCGTTACTTTCGTATCATTGCAAGTATATCCTCCGGGTTCGGCGAACCGACTGCAAACGCCCGGGCCTTCGCGATCTCAGCGGCGCTGGGCTTGTTGCGAGTAAACGTGTCATTTCCTACTCTGGTTGAGGTCCAGACGGAGCTCGGAGCGGTGCTCGAAGTCAGCAGCCACTGGGTGAGGATCCTTTCATTATCACCGTCGAAGTATTGGCCGCTCCAGGTCGAGGTAGAATGCGCGTTGAGCTGGCTGTTACGGAATGTCACCACCCAGCCAACGGAGATGCCCTCGTCCGTTGGCGGATCCGCATCAAACCTCCCGGTGAGGATATAGAAATCCTGAGCCTCCCCAACGGCAGAATTGTATTCCCCGCTGAGACCGCCGCTCGCGTCTGCGATCAGGGTCATCTTCGAGCTGAGTTGGTTGTACCAGTCGCCGGAGAGCTGTTGGGTCATGGTCTAGCGTTGCAAGATATTTAGTCGTGAGGCTAAGGGGTTTCTGGAAGGAGACTTACTGTTCGCTTTGGAGTTGAACGTTGAGTCGGTGGGTGTAGCTCGCTCTGGTGGCATCTGAAGAGCACTGGGGGCCTTTTATATAGGGTATTGTGGCTATGATGAGCGGAGGGACCATCATAGGAAGGATCCTAAAGAATGCTCCTGACGTTGGTGGCCATGTAAGCTCAGGCCCCATTACCTTCCTTCCTTCATTCCTTCCTTCATTCCTTCATTCCTATCTGACAAGAATCAAGTATCGTAATGCATGCCCGTGTTGCATAGCTAGTCCTAAATCCTTAGCTTCCCAGCAGTGGCTGACATTTCTATCACGTTCCTGTCGAGAACTGTTCGTGTTCTCGACAATGTGTAAAGGCCAATCAACACGTGTAAGGCCTCGAAGTCTGATCTGCATTGCGAACTAGTCTGGTGGCAACCGAATATAGTGAACGTTCAATCTCAAACGCGCACGAGTGCATCGGACTAATAATGATGTTGGCAATGTGAACGAGGAGGCCAGGCTACTTACGAAGGTCAGGCTTTACGATGAGAACGAGTCGACGTAAGCGACGTCCTCAATGTTCCTCTCGAGGGACTTTTAATACTAATCTTGATGCCTTTCGTCATACTGGGAGATCCCGTCCGAGGTACTAGGAGCTTTGTTGGAATCAGGGAGAAGTCGAAGCATGGGTGCCTCAAGGATACTACAGGGTTTAGCTACGGTGGGAAGTCAGGAGGGCTACTTAGCCAATGGGCCGACTGCACTGGTCACCCGGACGTGTTCGACAAGTCGGGTGACCAGTTTGACGAGATGGCCGTCCTTGCTGGTACGTAACTTTTCCCTCCGGCTCGCCCATCCTCTGCCTTCCCTCCTCTGCGGAATCTTCCTTCTCCACCCCACTGATCCATACCTCAGCGTTCTAGTCTACTTCTCCGTCCAGCTGTCTCACGCCACTGTTCCATTTTTCGACAAGACGATCGTCCTAGCTGCTCGTGGGTGCAACAATTGCACCTGTGACCCTGACCAAAGGGGGCAGGACGTACGAGATGTGCGTTGACTGGATCTAGAGGGGGTTGGGGACGCTCATCCGAGCTCAGGAGGTCCTCTCACTGTCTCAGGTACATGCGTCGTTCCCTTCGCTCCCTTGGCCCATCCCACCCTTGCCCCCGTCACTTGCCCCTCTCCATTCTCCTCTATTCCCCTCCCAGCCTCTCCCTTTCCCCCCTACTCCCTTTCCCCTCTCTTCTCCTTTCCTCTATTCCTCCGACCCGACTCCAAGCTCAGGCAACCAAAGTGCTCATATCCACCAGGTTCTGTACAACAATGCTACTACTCACATCGTCTCCCGCTCCCACTTTGGTCAAACGTGAAGATAATGGAGTGTATACACTAGCTATAGCCGATGGCACGGTCAGGACTCAGCAGGTTTGGCGTGGGGTGGCTCCGTGGGCGGGAGCTTCGAAGCGAGCCTTAGCTGCCTGGTTCTGGTTCTGGTTCATTCTCCTCCCGGCCTTGGTCCCCTTCCAGTGAAACTTGATGATCGGTTCCGACTTACAGCTTGAACCTGAGTAGGGTTGACGCTCGTGGATTGGAGCAGGAAACGATCAACGGCGTCATGGATCTGATGGCGACGTATAGACACAAGTAGACGAAGGTATTCCTATAGTTCCGGCATGAGGAGAAGGTCTGGTCCAATACGCAGGCTTGAGTGAGTTGCGTTCGATGACAACCTTCCTTGCCCGGACCTGTTTGTGGTTTCGAACAACCTTTCGTTCCTCGTGAATGGGGTTAGTCGATAAGCGCCCGTCGCCTGTGGTTTGGCTTGGCATGCGCGGACGAACAGTGCTCGGACCTCCCATGCTGGATGCAGATTTGAGGCAGGCGATGGAGGATGGGTGAGAGCTCGCGACCGTGCGCCGCCTCCAGATCTACGGCCGCATGTGGTTCAAGCGCAACGGCGACTTCCTTGAGGTGATGGACGAGGACAGCCAGGAGCTGCATGAGTTCTCGGTGACACTGTTTGATAAGGACAGTAATGTGCGTCCGTGGCTTGTTGATGGATGGATTGGCGGCTATGGAATGGCACGGGTAGACCCACGGGTTGCTCTGGGGTACGGGTACGGGTACAGGTTGGGATTTTTGACCCCCAGGTGCGACGGGTTTTGCCGAACTTTCGGTCGAGTTTCAAACTCAGCTGATGGCCACCACCTTTGTCCGAGTTCCAGGATTCCTTCCACCTGAGAATAATCGTTTTCTGGAATAATCCCTGCGCATGCCCACTTTCGCTATCACTCACTGTCGCACCTGCCTCGTTCGCCTCTATCTCTTCAACTAAAGTGCAATACTTCAATAGAGGATACACAGGTCCTCCCTGGCTGGGGTAGTAAGTATCTGGGTAACGTTTGCCTGAGGTACGATGTTTCCTATAGACCAAGTCTTTCTTTGTATAGGCTTCCTCACTGGGTTGACTGAACCTTAGATTGCCAGCCAATAAAATCCTAGCACCAGAAACTCAGTCATTTGGGAATCGAAACAGCTGACCCTCAATTAGTTATCTAGCCAATATCACGAGAAGCTAGCTGACGACGGCAGACACGCGACTCGTGGGCATGGAGACGGAGACGGAGACGGAGAGGGGAGAGGCGGAGTGAGGAGGGATACGAGGGAGGTACACATGGGAAGGATAAGGGACATGAAATCGACCACTTTCCTTTGTTTTTGGCCGGAACCATCTTGAATCGGGTCACGGTCATTTTTCTGTAAATTGTCGGTTCACAAGTGTGTGAGTGCAATGAGAGATTCCTAACCAATTTTTTTTTGCATTACATAAAATGGCTATTTCCCCCTGATTTCGAGCTGTGGCACTCAAGATTCAAAGACATAATCGAACAGATGTGTTCTGCAATCCTGCTCCGATGTTTCTACTAAATAACATCTGTG
>CACVBS010000036.1:811456-834176 GCA_902728275.1 Cyclocybe aegerita | reverse complement strand
CCAGTGAAGTGGAATCGCGATTCGGTAGTGTGTGTAGCTCCTCCAGAGGGACTTCACACACGATTCAACGATTCACGTTTCCCATGATTCATGACGGCGATTCAGTCCTCCTGAATCGCACCGCTGAATCGACGGTGAATCGTCTACTTTGACTGTCCCTGATGTGAAAGAAGACGGGCATGCGTAACAATTACTTGATTCTTCTCAGATAGGAAGGAAGGAAGGAGATGAGTCCTGAGGTTGAGATTAGATAGTCACCAACGTCATGACCAGTGAGGCCTGAGGCCTCGAGGAGCGTTCTTCAAGACTCCGTACTCGGTATTCATCGACATCGATCATCGAATCGACCATCGACCATCGACCATCGATCACCTCTTGATTCAATTTAGATGGTCCCTCCGCTATAGCCACTGTGCACATCGTTTCCGAGTCTTTCTTCTCGATCCTCGCGCTCGTCGCTTCCACTCAGGCATGGGCTATATCCTCATCTGCGTGCACCCTATATAAAGGGGCCCCAGTGCTCTTCAGAGATAGCACCAGAGCGAACTACACCCACTGACTCAACTCCAAAGCGAACAGTAAGTCTCTTTCCCGAAACCCCTTAGCCTCACGACTAAACATCCTGCAATGCTAGACCATGAGCGCTAGCAACCAGCTCTCCGGCGACTGGTACAACCAACTCGGCTCCAAGTTTACCCTGATCGCAGATGAGAACGGCGGTCTCAGCGGGGAATACAACTCTGCCGTTGGGACGGCTGAAGATTCCTATATCCTCACCGGGAGGTTCGATGCGGATCCGCAACCGGGCAGGGGCATCTCCGTTGGCTGGGTGGTGACATTTCGTAACAGCAGGCTCAATGCGAATTCTACCACGACCTGGAGCGGCCAATACTTCGACGGTGATAATGAAAGGATCCTCGTCCACTGGCTTCTGAGTTCGAGTACCACTCCGAGCTCCGTCTGGAGGTCAATCAACACAGGACATAGCACGTTTACTCGCATCCCGCCCGACGCCGCTGAGATCGCGATGGCCCGGGCGCTTACAGTCGATTCGCCGGACCCGGAGGATATACTTGCAGTGATAGGAATGTAACGACCGTGGAACTTCGTTCCCTCATTTCCCATATCCACATTAACGGCTCGTATAGACGCTCGTACGTTCCTCTTTTGGGCTTCATTTTCCCATTTCTCGTGACCTCTCCTTCTCATTTATCTAGGCTTTCGTCCTTCTCAATTGCAGCAGTAAATGCCTACCATTTGACTCGATTCCTTGACCTGCCTTTAACCCACGAAACCCATAAATACGAGGCTCGAATGTACCACCATCTCAGTAAATAGCACAATGTTTTGAACTGTCAACTTCGCTCACTACGTTCCTTATCTCCTGTGCCGTCTTATTACGACTTCAGATATCATACTCATAGCGCACAGTACAGTTATTCTCCACGGGAGCGCCCTTCAGTCGACAGCGGCTAGCCTTCCCATACAACATTTTCTGCACCTAAGTCAGCCGCCCGCTTGGCGAAGATTTTTTCCCTCTAAATTGTATTGTTCATATGCGCGCTCCGAATCTTTAGTCTGCTCCAGTCGGCCCCGGGATCGTTTTCCTCAACAATCATTTCCTGAAAGAATCCCGCAACGGGGGTTGTCGAGAAGACCTCCGGATGCCCACCCTTAACTCCAGCATGCCCTCACCCTCCGACATGCCGTACCTAATAGTAACAGCACCTCATCTCAGACTCACGGACCGTTCGAGTTGACATCCATTCCCTCAGGCTATCACTCGAAGTTGTTGGACTTTATGATTTTGAGGACAGACCTATATTGTCTGGCGTATGTACTAATGTCTGTCGGTGTGGGCGAAGCATGGGCGAAGCCGAAGCGGGCGTCTAAAAATAGGCATCCCGAGCCGCCTTGGCGCTTAAGACCACACCGTTCGGCACCACAGAACGACTCTTCTGTGTTGGACTTGACGTCTCCACAGTTCGCATATAGCACTAACCCATGCACTACTAGCGTTACGGTGCACGGTGCGTCTGATCTTTCTTTCTTACCCGTGCTTATGTGCATCAAGCGCTCGTAACGAATGCAAATTCCAGCTGAGCAGGGCTCCGCCTCGCCTCGCCTTGCGTTCCTCCCTCCCTCCCTTATCTTCTCCGTCTCCTCCGAGGATGTCCCTCATGTCCCTGCTCCTGCGTCCGCCCCGACTCGGACACGCATGGAACTAGGAAAGGACACGCACTTCTGGGTGTTGCACGTACGTGTACTGGCAGCCGTCCTTTCCGATCCGAGTGAGCACGTGGACAACTTGAAGGCGATTCGGAAAGTTGGGCGGGTGTCCGTCGTGGGAGATCTACAGGCAGGGCATAGTCGAAGGTTTCAGTCTTTTGCTTTTCGTTTTTGTGGGCAGCAGCAGATGCGCGCTTGAAGGCTTTCGGAGACATGGTTGTTTTGATTGAGAATAAGCGCTCGTGATCAAGTGCAGGTTTTGCCGAGGCCTTGCGCTGGTGCATGTCGTGCAGGAGGTTAGAGTGAGAATTCGTAAAAGACGGCTCGGCCCCGGGACGCGTGAAGTACCAATGAAGACCAAGCAGCGACACAACCGGTCGCGTAAAGGAAGAAAGCAGATTACATAATTGCTCCTGCCGGCCCGTCTGGGTGAACAAAGACTTGGGCCGAGACATCTTTGACCTTTGACGTACATAAAACGATGCAAGAACGAATCGATTCTACTCCCTCCCTGGCCACTCACCACCACCACACCACTACCACCACCACCCAACTTCAAGGAAATGGCTACCAACCTTAACCTCTCCGAATGTACCGCAACGTTCCGCACCAAAGCGCACTACGAGCACCGCGACAGGCTGCAGCACGTCACCGGCACCTTAACTCACCCCACCCTGGGCGAGCTTGCCACTGTAAGCTGCCTCCAGATCCACGGCCGCATGTGGTTCAAGCGCCACGGCGACTTCCTCGAGATGATGGATGACGACAGTCAGGAGTTGCACGAGTTCTCGGTGACGCTGTTTGATAAGGACAGTAATGTGCGTCCGTGGCTTGTGGATGGAGGGGGTGCGAGGAGCGGCTCGGGGTGTTGGGGCATGGAGCTGAGCGTTGGGGATATGTTGTACATTAAGGATTTGAATGTCAAGGAGGAGGTATGTCCATTTTGTTCCTCTTCTCTGCTTGGTGGAAGCTGACCGTTTGGGTTCCTATTCACTCTAGTTCAGGAGACGCGGTGTCGGCTCGTACCTCCTTCAGAAACTCTTGGAGTCACCGCATATGGGATACAGAGGCCATGCGTTCTGTTGGCCGACGCCGATTGGCTTTAGGGGCGACAAGGCTGAATGGGCGAGATTGCAGGCCGCAATCACTGCCTTCTACCGTAAGGTAAGCGCCGTGTTGTCTCTCGGTTTCACAATCACTTACTTGCTTCCGTCTCCCCTCAGAACGGCTTCCGCCGCATCGGGCTCACATCCTTCCTCGCCTATTCCCCTGACCCATCCCACCCCTCGCGCACGCTCGACGCAGCCTCCGACCCCGAAACGCCCTCCATAGAGTTCGGCTCCAACAACCCCAATGCCCCAGATCTCAGTGCCGACGAAACGAAAGCGCAGTACCCCCTCCACTGCGCGATCTCCAACACCAAAGATCCCTCTATCATCCAGCTTATCCGGGTAGCGCACAATATCGATGCGGCCAGTATCAGGAAGCACGACGTCAACGGGTTGACGCCCGTGCATATAGCCGCTTCGGGCGAGAACTTGCATGCCCTGCGTGTACTGCTGGAGCTCGACCCGAGTGGGATAGCCAAGGATTTAAAGGACGCACACAACAGGGAGGGGATGACGCCCCTTGAGGCGCTGAGGTCATCGATGCGCTCGATTAGGGAGTTCAGCGAGACCTTGTTGAGTGCATGGAAGGGCTATACGGACGAGGGGCTGCGTTGTGAGTATATCATGACGAAAGCGATGGGGTTGCCGCTGGGGGTGGGGGAGGAGACGGAGGAAGAGTATGTGAAGAAGAGGAAGTTTGGGTGTACGTGTGGGAAATGCACGGGTGGGTGGCTGTCGCCTAGGATGAGGTTCCGTCTGACAGGTGAGTTTTCCGTGGGCATCGAGCAAAGGGTTGGGAGCTGGAGCTGATGTGTTCCCTTTGTTTTGTTCTTGCCCCATTTTATTTTCTAACCAGCTCAAGCGGACATTCAACATGACATGCTCCGTATGGAAGACTACCAGTTTGAAGCGCGCCGCCCCCTCTCCTCCGCCGAGCTCCTCTACAGCACGCTGGACTACGTCCCACTCGTCATCCGGCAGGAAATCTACAAGACATTCTACGTTGGGTTCTACACGATCTTCCACGCGATATCCCTCGTGCTCGGAAGACGACCGCAGGGGCCAGCCAGTATACCGACCCCTCAGGTGGTTCTAATTGAGGCGCTCGCACTCGAACCCAGAGCTGTACAGTTCTACCTGGGCAAGGGGGGAAAGGTGGAGTATGTCCTTGACGCAACGGTGGATATCGCGAGGGAGCAATCGGCGCTTGGGGACGGAACGTTCGAGGAGACGTTCGATACTGATGAAGTCGGAGGTGGGCAAGGCGAGAGATATGTGGAATTGCCGAAGTGTGCAAATGATTTGGAGTTCGATATCGTTAGGAGGAACATTGGGCTTGCAGGGGGTCTTGTGTGGGGGCCTTATTATGAAAGGGACGAGGATGAGGATGGGATGGAGGTTGATGACGATGACGACGATTCGGACTGAGATAAGTATACAATAATGCTGGCTTGTCTGCACTTGGGCCCTTGTACTATTATGTTTGTTCCTGCGACGCCCAAGCGCAGTTTTCAACTTCAAAGATGTACTATTGCATGGCTCTAACTCGACCCGATGCTCGTGTTAATATCACCCGTGAACGCGTGAACCACTTCACTTCGCCGATTGCACGCCATCTATTCATCACACCTTCACCTTCTATCTCAGTTTGTCACGCCTGCGGACAGACCCAGGAATGATATCAAGGCATATCTGTCATTACATAGTACATTGTCAACACTTCTCCAAGCTGCATTAGAACGGGAGACGCACCGTCCGTCAACACGCCACTTCTCTCCACGGGCGTCCAGGCGCTCGGCCACCGCCTTCTCCACACCGACGACGACGTCCGCCTTGTTTGTACGTAGACTGAGGAGAGGAAAGGAGCCTGCAAGTGGGCCTAGAGCTTCGTTGAAGCTCGTCCATGCCGGCCAGGCGACATCACCTGTAAGTCTGTTCGATGGTCAAATGGTATGTAAGCTTCGTCCTTGAAATAGAGTGGACCAGCAAGTGTGAAATTACGCACTTCCGGTAGCTAGAGGATAAATCAGGCGATCAGTAAGTATGATTACAGTCCTTGGCGACAGAAAGGAGGCACGTACTTGAGATCTCCCTAGATTGTCCCATGAGCAGTCGCTCAGTTATTCTGTCCCGAAACGAAACAGGAAATGCACCTTAAAAATAACCAAACCGCTCCCTCGAAGGCTCTCAAACGCGCCCGGGGACCGCGTGCGCATATCCCAGTAAGGATACGGCGATGTCCAGAACTCCGCCGCCTTGACCTCCTCGTCGTCCTTTCCCCCGCCGCCAAGAGGCGTCTCGACAGGCACGCTGAGGCTGAAGACCCCGCTTGCGAGGTACGACTGCCATCGCGACACCATCGTGTGCATGTGCGTTGTTTCTGAGTCGGATGGGGAGAAGGTGGGTGAGGAGAAGAAAGACGAGGCATCTTCCAGGGCGTCGAATGTTGTTTTGAAGTCGGGTGGTGTCACATCGGAGACGAACCATGGGATCAATTTAGGACTGGTCAAACGTAGTAATGGGGCAGAATTTAGTATGGCAATTAGGGTGGTAAGGGAAGAGCTCACTGGAAGACTACCTTGGTGACGTACGGCGTGTACGTTACTAGGAAATCAGCGAAGACCAAGTCGGTGAAGAGCTGTTTTTGTGCACGTTACGTTCGCAATAATTAGCCATCGGAAAACAGCATCAGACAAAAATAAACGAGAACAAAACGCATATATGCGGCGAGAAGGAGGGAGGGGATCGACGAGGGCGCAGAAGTGCGCCACATGGTTGAAAAATGCCAAAATGGGAAAACTAGTTGCCACACAAGGAATCGACGATCATTAAGCGAAAGTGACTGACTAACCTCAAATCCAGCTAGAAAAATTGCAACGCGTTCTCAGCCCTTCTTGATCCTTAAGAACATACAAAACCGAAGGACGCACTTACAATTATCCAGCACGAAATCGACCCTCTTCTGTGCCTCTTCCTTGCCCTCCAATCCCTTTATATGCGCCCACACTGCATCTTCATCGCCTCGTAGGATGAACTTCGAGCGCGCCGCCCGCGCTTCCTTGCCGACTGATTGAAGATGCGCAATGTCTTCTTGTGATAGGTGCGTGAGGAGGGAGAGGTCCGTCGCGTTGCCCCTGTAAGGTAGAATGGAATTGTGTCAGAGGAAAGATCAAATAAATGAAATGGAAGACGTGGGAGATGGAGATAGTCGAGGTGTGAAGGAAAGGCTGTCGCACCAAAGACACATCTGGATCATCTCATTGAAGAGCACGCCCAGCTTCTCCGGGTCGGCGCGGAGCGCAGCCCTATCCACCTCCAGCTCGTGCATTGTCGTTGCAATCTCTAGATTAGGGATATATGCGTTCAACAAATAAAAAACAATGTCAAGAGAAGAAGGGGGAAAGGGTCAACGAGAACCCAAGACGCACGATAGATCGCCTTCCCGGACTGCGCGAACGTCTTCATTTTCTGCTCCTGGAACGGGTCAATCGACGCCCAGTGATCCGTTTGGACGAAGAAAGAGCGGAGGAGGCGGTATAGGTAACACCTGCGAGATTTGGGCCTAATCGTCAATATGATGGAGACGCCCAGGGATCAACATGGGATGGAGACGGGTACGTACTCTGCAAACAGCCATGGGGCGGTAAACCAAGTATCCCGACTGTCCTTCGCGAGTGCTGCAAGCTCGGAATTGTATGTGTCGACGTGGGGCTCGCCGTCGTCAGGGATCAGGCTATGGAGAAGGAGGGGTGAAGACGACCAGTACGGATTGGGAGATGGGGAGTAGGTAAATGGGTGACAAATTAATGCATCCATCACGGGAGGACAAAGAGAGGGTTCAAAAGGGAAGGGGGAAAGAAGACCCTTTTTTCGAAAACAAGACGTGGTTTGAAAACAACAGGGACACTCACACCAAAGGCTTGTCCCTCGCCATCTCATACTTGAGCTTGCTCAACTTCTCGATGATCCCTGTGGCCTCCTTAATCTTTTTCCGAGTACTCTCTTGCACATCCACATTCGACACCTCCGCGCTCGAGTCGGTGCCAGCATTCAAGTTGGATTGCAGCGAGAGCTGGTGGCACGCCTGGTGTAGCGTGTCGATCACCCCGGTGATGATGATCGGCCAGCGCTTGACCACGGTTTCGTATCTGCCATGATGTCGCGTTTCGCGGGGATAGACGTATGAGGCTTGAACTTGAGCCTCGAGACCTGGTGGTTATAGGGCGGGACTCACGAGAATCTGCGACATAGATCGTGTTGGCGATTAGCAAAGCGACCGACTCTGGGAGCAACGATCCTGAGAAGAGAGAGCTTACCCTGACTTGTCCGTGGGATCGTACGGAGGATGCGGCGCTGTGAAAATCGACATTTGTGTTACCAAGCGGTGGCGGAATATAGGAGGATGGAGGAGAGACAGAGAGACGACATGCCAGGGTTACTATCGGTCAACGGTTGCCGGTCCGGCTCCGGGTTGACGTCATCAAATATCCGGGTCCTCGTGTATTGGAGTTTGCAGCATTCATCCTGAGGCCTGAGGAGGCCTGAGGGACCAGGAACATCTAGCTAGGCGTTGACTCCGGGGGACAAGATCTGAGATACCGCTACGGGTGAGTAGAAGACGAGGAAAACGGTTGCTTGTGGGCCACGGGTTGATGACCGTGAGATCATGTCGGTTTATCGTCAGCAGTGGCGATCCTTAGCTGCTTCGTCTCCAACGTCCACCACTCCTCCACATATTCAAACTACAAATGGTGTCAGAATCTACTTTCCACTTCAATCCAAACCTTCCAACGATTCGACGAGATTCAGTATAGGAATCGATAAAATGTCGGAAGCACTCAAGTTTACATCCGTCGACGAGATCGAGAAGGTATGTCGCTTTGAAGTTTACGTAGCCCTGCTAACAACTTTCGAAAATATCTATTAGATCCGCGACGAGCTCCGAACCGGGTTTGTATCGGGAAAGCTGCACGACATCGCGTACAGGAAGTACCAGCTTGTACAACTCATGTACCTTATCAAGGACAACTCGGCGCGCTTTGAGGAAGCGTTCAAGAAAGATCTGGGAAGGCCGATTTTGGAGGCCCGTATGTGCGTACACGTCTCTTCAGGCTCTGTAGCCTCCGGCAGGACTACCAACAGGAGCAAAGGCACCGCTGGTATACTGACCATTGCGGTTTTCAGGCTTGAGATTGACCGCCAAAACTCAGTGGAGGAACGTGAAGAAATGGGCCAAGCCTACGAAACCTGCGTTCAGCGTCAATTTCTTCGCCATGAAGCCTATTACGAGGCAGGAGCCCAAGGGCACCGTCCTCGTCGTTAGCCCGTTCAACTATCCTGTCTGGCTGTCGCTTGGTCCGGTCGTACGTGTCTCTCCACTTCCACCCTTTCCCCATGACTCCATCCTCCATGTCCACCTCTATGACCCAGAGCTGATGTCACTCTACTTCTAATCTTGGTGTAGGTAGGAGCCATCGCCGCAGGCTGCACCGTCCTTCTCAAGCCCTCGGAGTTGACGCCAAATATAAGCGCCCTAATGACCGGGTTGACCTCGAAGTACCTCGATCGTGATGTTGTGCGTGTGGTCAACGGAGCCGTTCTGGAGACGACGAAGGCAAGTTTATCTGTTTCTGTCGATCCAGACAGCTAAATCTGGTTCGCGTTCTTCGGCGGTATTTATAGGTCCTGGAGCTCCAGTGGGACCACAGTGCGTCTGTCTTGCTGGTCTGGACCAGTACCATATTTGTTGACGTCGCTGCGCGTCCTAGTTCTCTATACCGGTGACTATCTTTTCTTGCTGCGGGGTTTTTCTTCGGTCTAAAGCTCGCATTCCCAGGCGGAGGGAGGGTAGGTCCTATCGTCGCCACTGCTGCTGCGAAACGTCTCACCCCAACAACTCTCGAGCTTGGAGGTACGGACTTTTATTCCAGATTTATCTGTTTTTTTTTTATCAATGTTGCCCCCTCCGTAGGAAAGTCCCCTGTCATCACCGACCACAACGGACCTCAAGTTGGCGGCGAGGCGTATTCTATGGGGAAAGACCGTCAATGCTGGCCAGACTTGCGTCGCACCGGATTACATCCCACGCGACTTCCAGGACAAGTTCGTCCAAGCGCTTAAAGAGGTGTAAGTGTTCTCCAGGAACTACCCCCCTTCGCAGAATCACCTGATTCCCGCTGTGCGTTGCCCTGCAGCTACGAAGAGTTCTACCCTGACACACACAAACACGCTGCCGCTTCCGACTCCTTCAGCCGGATGATCACTCCTCAAGCCACCGCTCGTGTCGCCTGCTTGCTCGAGAAAACTCAAGGCAAGATCGTCTTCGGCGGAGAGGTCGACCAGGAGAATAAGTTCGTCGCCCCGACGGCTACCTATCGTGCCTGTCAAGGACATTGACGGGGCGACCCAGTTCGTTAATGAGCGGTGGTTTTTTTTTCTTAGAGTTTGTGTCAGGAGACAGATTTTTATGAGTTCTTGTTTTTTCGTAGAGAGCACCCACTTGCGCTCTACGTCTTCTCGCAGGACGACCAAGTCAAGTCCAAAGTCTTCGACAGGACGCAAAGTGGTGCCGTCGTCGCCAACGAGACCGTCATTCATTGCGGGGGTACGTACTTCCATTTCCCTCTCCCTTTCCATTTATCTAACCTAAATGCTAGCTGAGAGATTACCATTTGGTGGTGTAGATGCCAGCGGATGTACCTTTGTCTTTCGTTCTCTGTAGACTGACATGGTGGCGCTAATGATATCATGATTCTAGATGGCATGCACACAGGCCGGTACAGCTTTGATATGTTCACGCACTTCAGAGCGTCCATGGACTCCTCAGGATGGTACGCCTCTACTCGTGCCTTCCCGTACGCTGATCTCAGTTTGAACCCTCTCAAGATCGACACCATCCTCAAGTTCCGCTATCCTCCGTATAATGTGCGCCTCAGCTTCTCTTCCCTTCCCCCAGGCTGATGTATGTATGTCCATTTTTAAAATCTTGAATCTAGGGCTCAAAACCAAGGCAACTCATAGCCTAGCGACCTCCCTCCCCAAGCGTCCGACAGGACCGCCGACTAAAAGGCAAAGGTAAATGGTGGGGCAAATATTTTATTCTAGCTATGGCCATCGCTGCTGGTGGGCTGACTCAGGTGAAGAGATCTAATTAGGTTTTCCGGCATTCCTATCCTCGCTCCTCTGCTCTCGTTCCCACTGCTGATTGCAAACATTTAGCCCGTTTGTGTTTGATTCCGTTATATGTAACAATACAAAGTGTTGTCGAGCCAGAGTCATCCTATGGAATGTGTGTCTTCCATTTGCCTCGTGGGCGAAGGGAAAGACAACCCAACCTTGTAAGGTGAGCGCTAGGCTGAGGGTCGCCGGGATCTAATCTCGGACAGCCGATCATGATCGGATGAAGTCCGAAAACGTCATCGTCTCGCTTTTCTCGTCCGAATGGTCGCTCAGTTTCCTCCTTTGGAGTATCAAGTCTATGGTATGGCATTGTTCTTCAGGTACCTAAGTTGTGCGTATGTGGGCGTATGCAAGAGTGGGGGTTGTATGTAGGTTTTTGTGTGCTATGTAAATGTATTTATTCGGATGTGTATGTGGACTCAGAAAGAAACAGAGAATGAACAGAAAAGGAAGCGACGTAAATGAGAGCATTAGCGGGACAAAGAAATAGCAAGTAGGCGTATGTATGCACAGCTGAGAGATGAACGGAAAAGATTGCGTACGGAGGACCAGATATGCAGGAAGGATTTGTACTTGATGTGCTGATGGTCGATAAGGAGGCTCAGAGGTATGGGTAATGCAATGGCAGGTGAGAGTCGGGTGAGCGGAATGGTTGTAGAATCGGTCGGCCGACGCCATTAAGCGAATAGGTCGTTGAAGTTAGTCGACTAGCCCTGCGCTTGCAGCTTCTCGTACTGTTCCGGGGTATAAGTTTTCTAACACCCAGCATGTCAGCACAGGTCGGCTTTTCCAAGAAGCTTGGGCGTTATACCTGCGAGAATGCGTGCATTTGCGCAATCTGGTCTTTGAGCAGGTCGTTCACTATGTCAAGGAAATTCTTTCAGCACACTCATATCCTCCGACTCGAAACTACAAGGACTCACCCATTCGGTGTCTGGCCAGAGTTGACTTTCCTTGGAATGACTGCTCGTCACCCGAACAGTGGTCAGCGCCTTGCCCGCCAGAGGAGGTTCGGGTAGGAGATAATATACCTCGCTAACAAGCACAATGGCGTAACTATCGCCGCAGCCGCTGCTCTGGTCCACAATCTCCAGGTGAGTGACAGGGATGGCACGCTTGATCGCTTTTTCGAGGGCGATCACGTCAATGGGCATCGTTTGGTTCAGGCTGGCGTTTGGCTCAGAGGGATTTAGGTTTGGAGTAGTACCAAGGACGCGTCAAAGAGAAGATTCAGGCGGCGAGGACAGGATGGTAGAGGTAAGAGGCAAGACAGGTATATGGAAGGTAAACAAGATGGCTTATCTGATAAGATGCAACGAGGTGGACAAATATATGCAACGTTTCTAATCGACGTCCCACCCCTTTCAGGCCCAGGCTTCACCTTCACTGATCTGTTCTCACTCCGTGGTTCACACTCGATGCCACCCTCGCAGCGTCGTGTCGAGTAAGTCGCGGGTGGACACCTGGGTCCTCTTTCGCTGTCAGCTTTGCCATCTCAGAGGAAAGAAGTGGCGTCCTCACGTACAATGGCCAGCTCTTGTTCTGACTAGGAGATAGCATATAAATATTGGTATGGGGTTCGTAAATCCTATTGCTCCCACTGTCACTGACGTTCAAGCTAGGAATTAACACGCGAAGAACTCGTTGTGTGAACCAGATTGACAGTCTTCTTACTTAAAGTGTGCCGGGGGTGGTTCTTAGATCTCAAAATAGGCTACCTCGCGCCTTGGGCTTGATTGTTCGATCTTTAGGAATCTTGAGTGAAGTGGTTGTCAACTCCATATCGCTTGAATTAGAAGAATCAGCGGTGCAGCATCCGACTCCTTTCCTTATCAGCTCCGCGAAGTCCAGTACTCCCAGTGTTGCTCTCTCCTGTTATTTTGAATTTTCTTGCAATCATGCTATTCTTCTTCCCCCGGGCATGCCTTGTCTTTCCAGCCCTCCAGGTTATCCTACCGCTCCTCCTTCCCCCCTTACCGACTAGCGCAATTCCCGCCGAGTTCGACGTTACCCTCAATAGCAGAGTACCCATCTCCCACCCAGCACCGACAGTGCCGATAAAGAAAGCGAAGGTGCTTATACTCGGCGGCGGCCTGACAGGTATCATAGCCGCGCGAACGTTGCACCAGGCAGGGATCACAGACTTTATCATTGTCGAAGCACGCACGGAACTCGGCGGACGCATGCAGTCCGTCCCGTTTGGACGCTCCCCGTTCCCTCGTGTGCAGGTCGAGCAGGGCCCTAACTGGATCCAGGGTACACAGACCCCGGGAGGAAATGCCAATCCGATTTTCGAGCTGGCAAAGAAACATGGACTGAAGTCGAGGTTTAATGACTGGTTTGAGAGCCTTTGTAAGCCGTTGATGACGAATTAGAGTAAAGGATCGCCGGCGCCTAACACGGTGTATAATTTCCACTTAGCGACCTACAATGCTTCGGGGCCGGCCGATTTCCTGGATGTTTTCGGGCAGTCGGAGGATGACTACGAGCGATTGACTGTGCTGGCTGGTGCGTCTCCCTACCCGTGGTTGAGGGTGACGAAGTCATGAACCTTGTACCCTATAGGCACGCGGGTCGACAAGGGTCTTGTGGACACGTCCGCCCGGACAGGGTACTCCCTAGGTGGAGCGAAGCCTGCAACGCCACATGCCCGTGCATCCGAATACTACCAATTTGACTGGGAATATGCGCAGACGCCCGACCAGTCATCTTTGATCGCGTCGTCGTGGGTGAGCACAAGCGCTCCGATCCAACGGGAGAGATAGGGAAATTTACCTGCATTTCCTTTCCGTAGGGAAACAATTATACGTACGACGTCACCTCGGGAGGCTTCTCGGACGACAACCAGATGAGCATCGATCAGCGTGGGTTCAAGACAATCGCTCAGACCGAAGCCACCGAGTTCCTCGCGCCGTCTGGTAGACAGGTCTGGTTGGGCGCCACGGTAAGGACAGTGAAGCACTCGAGGGAAGGAGTGCAAGTGGTCCTGGCGGATGGCCGCGAGCTCAGCGCGGACTACGCACTGTGCACGTTCAGCTTAGGCGTGCTCCAGCACGACGATGTGATATTTGAACCCAAGTTGCCTGGTGAGTGTTTTTTTATTTATTTTAATGGTGTGGATTTTTTGACCTTGTTTGGTTTCTACTTTATGTAGATTTCAAGCAGGAGGCAATCCAGAGTATGGTGATGGCAACATACACAAAAATCTTCCTGCAATTCCCCCACAAGTTCTGGTTCGATACTGAGGTCATTCTCACACCAAATATAACTTGAAAGCCTACTTACAGTGACGTAGATGGCAATCTATGCAGACGAACAGCGCGGCCGATATACCGTCTGGCAGAGTCTTGACCACTCCGGCTTCCTTCCTGGCTCGGGCATCATCTTTGTCACCGTCACTGTGCGTTTTCTACACTCTTTTCATTCTCGAAGTACCCTCACCCGTCAATTTAAAGGGCGACTTTGCAATCCGCATCGAGACGCTCTCCAACGCCCAAGTACAGGAAGAGGTCCTCTCAGTCTTGCGTGCCATGTTCCCGTCCGTGCTCGTCCCCGAGCCAACCGACTTCTACTTTCCGCGCTGGCATGCGAACCCGCTCTTCCGAGGCTCCTACTCGAACTGGCCGCCCTCGTTTGCGAGTCAGCACCTGGATAACCTGAGAGCGAACATTGGGAGACTGTACTTTGCTGGCGAGGCGACAAGCAGGAAATATTTTGGTGCGTCGTTACGCTTCGGTGGCTTGGTCTGTATTGTGGAGGTGACCTAACATCGGATGTGCATGGACAGGTTTCTTGCAAGGTGCCTACTTCGAAGGGCTCGGGATGGGCACGAAAATTGCAGAATGTGTAAAGGGAGGGGCGTGTGCTGACCTTCAGCATTTTGTGGAGGTAACGAATGCATATCCGTACGAATTGAATAATTGAGAACATATCCGATAAGATCCTATTTCTTATAGAGATAAGATAAGTCCGACCTTTGTTCAATTACTACCCTCTTCCTTCGCTTCACCACGCCGCCTTCACTGCTCCCAGCAATCAATAACCACGCGCAGCCAATCAGGTCTTTCGTACTGCCGCCCAGCGACTACTCATGAAGGGATCCTCGAGGATAACATGCGTGTGACGTGGCTCCCCACGTTTGCTGTAGGATCCAAACCCAATAACACTGAAGAAATTGGCATAATGCTCTTTACAATGACCTAGCTATAATGTCCTGCTCTGCTGCTACTTGATCCACATCTGCTTGTTGTCCTCGACGAACTGCCTCAAAGTGCGAGTCCCTGTGATCGTCTTGTTGGTTCCCACAATGGCCTCCTCGACTCCGTCGTCGATCCGAGCTTCACGTCCGGTTAACATGGCGGCATGCTCTTTGGACACCCCGAACGATTGGAAGAGGGCTTGCTCTTCTTCGTTCGTCAGGTGCTTGTGGGTAATTTTCCTTCCAAGCACATCGCTCAGGAGAGCAGCTACCTGGAAAGGTTGCATTCCAACGTTAACGAGATCCTCAGGTGACAACACTGCCTGTTTACCTCGTCGTACGAATACAGCCCCGGTCCAGCAAGATAATAATCTTTATTGGGACTCTTCTCGGAAAATAAGGCATCGAAGGCTGCCTTCGCAATGTCGTCCGCTCCGATGAAGGGAATGCGACCACTCTGGGTGACAGAAAAGATCTCGTTGTTCTCGCGGATGCTGTGGTAGAACATGGTGCCAAAGTTCTCTATTGCCAGTGAAGAGGTCAGCTGAGTGACTATCTCAAGACTTCATAATGTGAGTCACGCACCAATAAACCACGTCGGACGCAAGACAGTATAGTCGACGCCGAGCTGCACAATGTATTCGTGCAGCTTGCCGATGAAGGGACTTCCTGGCTCGGTCTGGCTTCCGCTGAGAAGGACAAACCTCTTGACGCCCTTGGAGATTGCGAGATCGACGAAAGGTTTAACGATTGTAAGAACCTCGGTAACACTCGGGGTGATGAGGTAGACCCTGTCAATATTCGGGTCGGCCTTGAAGGGGTTTTCGAACGTCGCGGAGTCGGTCCAATCGAACTTGATGGCCTTGAAGGGCTCTGGGGCCACGCCCAAGCGACTGGCAATCAAAAACGTATGGCCTGCCGTGTGTATCAGTTTGGCCAACAAAGACCCAGTCTTTCCTGTGCCGCCGACGAGGAGAGTGGTCATAATGAGCCTGGAGAGGATATGAAAACTAGAGGGTAGTGGTACCTCCTAATGTCCGCGAATCGCCAGCTTTATAGCCATCGGTCCCTTCGTCCTGTCATCGATATCTGTATTGAGAAGGATTGATGTTATCAAGAAAGCTTCAGCGGTGAGTAATTACTAATTGCTCACCAGAAGACGATAGTGCCTCGATCCCACCGTAACTCCTCCAAACGTGGCAGCACTCCTAAGGATCTTTGTCCTAAGGTCCGTCTACCATCTTGGTCTAAGACACCACCCTGCCTAATGCTGAAATTTGAAGGGGACAATAGTCTTCGATGAATACAAACATCCAAGTAGTAGTTGACACGATGTTACCTTCAGTCACCCGCACCGCACTTGTCTACATTGAATCGGAATATTTGTGAAATTGGCTTCGGGACGGGAACATCCGTCAGTCGCTGATTGAGAAAATATGATGTCATTGTGATTACTTCCTCCTCCAACCGCTCAACCGACCGGACAATGGTCATGTACCCTTTTCCTGCGCTTCACCACGCTACCTCCACCCAGCCAGCAATCGACAATCATGCTCATCCCATCCTGAGCGCATCTTTCCGCTCCAACCTCCCCTTCGAGGGCGTCTTCTCCGAGGCAGACGGCGAAGCGCTCACACGAGATGCCATTCACACACTAGCTGGTAGACGAGCGACGAAGCAGCTCGCAAAGCTCTATGGCTTGAACGACGGAACGTCTTGGGAGGAGGTGAAGCGACATAGGGACGGCATCAATTGGGAAGACCTGTGTCTGTTGTGCTTCGAGAAGGCCGGAATTGAGACGGTGCTCGTGGATGATGGACTCGGTGGAAGCGGCGAGTGGGCGGAGAGATACAAGAGTCTTGGGAGGTTTATGCGGGGAGATGCGAAGAGGATAGTGCGGGTGGAGGTGGAGGCAGAGGTGGGTCGTTATCGCCTTTGAACCAGCGACGCGTACTGATAGACGTTGATATCCCACTGTGGGCCTGTAGGGGTTGTTGAAGGACATCCTGGGGCCATACATCAGTCCTGGAGCTCACGGGTCTCTCAAATCAGGCCATGTCGTGCGCTTGTTCGAGACGAAGTTGACTAGCATTCTCAGTCAGAACGCCAGCGACCAGGACGTCGTGGGGTTCAAGTCAATCGTGTGCTACCGCACGGGGGTGGACGTGTCCCTCTCTAGCAGCATGCAGGAGAAGGAGGACGCGTTGTCGGAAGTGCTTGACGTGTACCGCCGCACAGGGATGATACGACTCGCGCACAAGCCCTTGAACGACACGGTTGTGCGGATCGCCTTGGGTGTTGCTGGGGACTACGAGATTCCAGGTTGGGGCCTTTATCTCTCTAACTCAAAGTGAATTTAGCTGCCCTTGTTGTTACCTCAGTGCAATTCCACACAGGGTTGGGCGACAGCGACATTCGGCTCACGAAGAGTTCCCCAGCACACCTCCAGGGAATCATAGAAGCGTTCCCCAAGACGACGTTCGTGATACTCCACGCTGCTTATCCGTACACACGGGACGCGGGATATCTCACCGCGATGTACTCCAATGTGTATTTGGACTTTGGCGAGGTGTGTACAGCCCCTGTTCAGACCGCCAACCTCCATACCGATGCCGAGTCATGGATTGGCAGGTCTTCCCCTTTGTGTCCGCCGAAGGCCAGCGTAATGTCCTCCGTCAGGTACTCGAGCTTAGCCCAACGAACAAGATCATGTGGTCCAGTGGGTACTTTCACTTGCTGCAGCCGTCTCTGACTTTCTGACTCGAGCCTCCTCTTTGCCCACTAGGTGACGGTCATTGGTGGCCCGAGTCCTACTACCTCGGAGCACAGCAGGCGCGTGAGGCGTTATACGAGGTGCGTGTATTGCTGTTGGACTCGTTCATCGTTTGCAATTTGGCACCGGAATAGGGCCCGTTGCGGGAACAGGCTGACCCTTGTCTCAGGTTTTGGCGGAGAGCGTACGGCGAGGCGAGCTTACAGAAGAAGAGGCTGTCGAGGTGGTCCAGAATGCATTGTACAGGACGGCGGAGAGGGTGTATCGTCTGCAGGAACGGGAAGAGATGAGGCTCTAACTGAGAACACCGAGGTTGAACTTTTCCAAGTTATGTCAGTATATTCAATCTGATTAGCCCCCTTCAATCGTAATCGTCTTCCCAGGATTAGGCATGCGAGAAGGCTTAAAGCAAGTTAGTGACTTGGTGCTCTAGCAGTCCAAATGTAGCGCCCATTTTATCCCAAGTATATAAGTCTCCTTTCGCCATTAGGCATTCCCAATGTCAAGTAAACAAATCGGTCAAAGTGAACAACCCGAAAACAGTGCTCAATAAGGTAGGGCTCATGCACGGAGTGCAGACCTCGCGTGACAGGCGTGACAAACACCAATTTTTGAAGAAAAGTCTTAATGGTGGCCGCAAATGCAAGAAAATAAAAAATCGAGCCGCGCAGGGTTTTAGAAAATTGGAGGACTGAAAACCCTGCGCGAACGGATTTTTTGTTTTGGACGTTTCGAGAGCGCCATTAAGCTTACAAGCATCAAAAGTGGTCAATTTCACTGTCATCTCCCCTTCTTTGCCATCTGACGCCCCCCACGCTCGTGGCCTTATCTTGAAATTATTTCTTAATGTGATGTCAGGGTAATTTGACCGAATTGAAGGCAAAAATGGCAAATCTACTGCCCAGATACATACAGGATGGGCTGCTCGAAGACGCCAGTTCTCTGACACTCATCAAGCCCCGAGGTCTCCAACAGAGTGTAGGTCATGGGACATGTGCAAGAATTGACTAAACCTTCTTTGAATGCATTTGGGCTCTCGTCCGCAGCAAAGCGATGGCTTCATGCTCGAAGCGTGGGCTCGGGTGAGGATGTGGTCGAGGCATGAGAACCATGAAGGACCCCCACCGAAGGTAAATGTTCTTGTGATAAAATAGCCACAAATTTGATCATAAAACTTCAGGTGCTCGACGAGACATCGGGTATAGGTTTCTCGACTTTATTTAAGTCGTGTATGCACCCTAGTGAACAACACACCAATTGCTTTAGGGGTCTGTCACGGAAATGTAACGCCACGTGATGTATGAAGCCTGTGCATAAGCCCTAAGGTAGGGAAAGTCCATATCCAACTAAGATGACTAAGCATGATATTGCGTGACAGCTAAGTCCTGACCCAGTACTTTTTTTTTTTTTTTTTTTGAAGTCTTCCATGTAGGGTGTATTTTATATGTACTCCAAATACACAAAAAATAAGGTGTTCAATCACAGTCCCTTGGAGGTAGGCTACACCTAAACGACCCTCCTCATCATCCCATCCCTCGACCCGCTGCCTTTGGTTGAAGCCCCATTGGGTGCCGAAGCTTCCAGCTGTTGAGACAGTTGGTGAGAGCTGACCAGTTTCCTTGCGGTTCGCCAAATCTGAACAATCAAGGGCTTCATGGTGTTAGTCCTTCCCAGCATTGGGCGCTGAAGCTTCCAAGCTGTCAGTCGCCTGCATGGTTGGTGTGCCAGGCCAACACCATTGATGGGGGCAGCACATGTAGGTGCTAAGTACCCCTAACGAGATTGGATGGTTTGGAAGTGAAATGTTGAAACGAGTGACTCTGCCTTCCACTATGCCTTCCACCCTCTGATACAACCCCACCCGCTTTCCTCCCCCATTTCCCAAACCCTAAGGCATGCATCCTGTAGCATCCCCCTACCATGCGAAGGTGGTCAAATATCTAGTGTTTCTCCCCAAGGGGTGTAGCCAGATCATAGGCAACACGGCTGATGATCGGAGACTAGCCTCCTCCCTCCATGGGTTGCCTTCCATGACTAGGTTGTGCCCCCGAAAGGTCTGCGCGAAGCAGAGCAAGACGGTACACGGGCTGCCTGTCAAGTAGGGCCATCAGTTGCGCTTTGAGGTTGTCGTAAACAAGGTCTTCGGGCCTCCAACAAAGCAATTGGGATACAACCACGCTGAAGTCACAATCTTCTCTGATAAATAAGAAAAGGTGTTGATTTAATGAATAGATAAGGAATCAGGCGATGAGTGGGGCCCAATGGAGGACAATGCCGATTAATGAGAGGAGTTCGGTAGTGTAGAGCGTGGCCATGGTGGGGGCAACAAATTCCCATGGCCAGATGGCGATGGTTCAAAATCAAGAAGTGTTGGTTCTGACCCAGTACAGGAACACCCGCTTGTCGTTTGAGACCACGTACATGAGGAATTGATAAAAGTAGATAATCATTGTGAATAAATACCTCTATTATAATGACTCAAAATGACAATATAATATTACAGTGATCTAATACCCACCTTATCCATGTCCACCAAAATGGTTTCCGGGAGAACTCGATGACCCCGATATTTACGAGCAGCCCATGCAGCCTCCCTCCCAGTCAAACCCCTCCTATATGCATCCATAAAGTGCCTTGTCCAGTTACTGAAGCACCACATCAAGGTGAGGGGTACTGAATCAAGGGCAGCAATGACATTCTTCTTGAGATCTGCATCTAGAGATGATGGCGGGCACATCTGATAGACGCGCTTTGCATAACCCCAGCATTGCTCAATTGGATTTAACTCACAATGAAATTTTGGCAAAAACATCACCCAGAACCCTTCCACCTCGCAAAAGACCTCCAACTTTGATTTTTGATTGACAAAATCAGGCTGATTGAAGAGGATCTGCCGGCAACAGCAGTCAGTCACTCCAGGGATGCATTTGAAGTCCTTGCATTCAGCATGAAGTTTGTTGGTGTCAAAATCATGCTCATCAAGGATGGTGGCCATGCCTTTGAACCAGCCAGGTCGAGCAGAATCGTCATTGGGAAAATAGAAGGCCTGTGTGGTGCCATCACTAAAGTAGCCATTGGTCATCTGAATCTTGGTCTTGACAGGCTTTCCATTCTCGAGTCTGGGCTGTCCATCAGGTCCCCTCTCGATTGCATCAATTCCCCAAGTAGCAGAGGGGTTCTTGCAGCCATGTCAGCTATAATTCTGTATCAAACACTGGGTTTAACCAGTGTGAACTCATAGATCAGGACTGGGATTAAGCAGTCAGGGTCTCCGAGGCTGCTGGAGTGAATTTGCTGGGGATGCCGGGGCTTCCTGTTACAACTTTGTGTTGCATCTGGTGCTTCGGGAGTTCATTTCGCATATCTTTCCACCCACCGGTCAGAATCTCATCCGGTCTTTTGCAGTCCCTTCAGAATGTCAACAGATCCTCATATACGAAGTTTGGTAATTTTTGAACAAGTCCGAGGTACTCATTTTAATTATTTTCGTGTTTTTCGCGCATTTTTAGCTCTTTCTCTAATACCATTTCCCCCAGGCATTGGAGCCTCATCCGCCACTACTGAAACATGCTAAGGGACGTTATACTGACCCGAGCGCACCATTTAATGGGTGCGATATGCAGATTTGGTAAGTATTTACATAGATACTGATGAGGGGGACTACCTCCTCCTTCTCCCCTTAATAACTTTACACAGAATCGTTTTCTTGCCCTCGTAAGTACCTCGTTCTGTTCCTATACATTTATCGTCATTTATCATGATTTTACATGGGCCAATATCTCCCATCCTGGATGTCAATAGAATATCTTAGCTCGTGTGAAATTGGTCAATAACCCAACTTCCAGGCAATATTAAATTATGATAAAATATGTTAAATTCATGAATAAATATACACTATCGATGTACCAACTTTCAGTCTTTCAGAGATACGTTTAGTGGGGTATCCAGAGTGGGTCTCCTGGTGTACCTATACCCCCCTCAGATATACTACACCCAGACACCCCCTGGCATCATCAATGGTACTATTACTCTCAGACATGTATCCCATGATTTTTGGCCGAGCTAAATGGCCCTAAATGCCCCCGAGGATGCATGGGTGCACCATGCATTGTAGGAGTCAAAATCGCATTTGTCATATCTCAACGAGTTCTTATCCGTTTCACGCGATCAAAGGATATACAGGACGGCATCAATGTAACAGACAACTCGCTCAGCCAAAGCTAAGCGAAATAATGCGAGGGCGAGCCGGAATTATGCATGGATGTGCAGGCATCACAATATTGCCAAATTTGGCAAAGCGCATCAAACCCCGCCGCGCACACTATTCCTGGCTGTGTGGCGCACCCCATAATTCATAATAAATGCTCAAAATATTCGTGAAGCACCCCCCACTATAGATACAAAGGTCTGCAAAGTTTCACAGCGAAATATTAAGTTTTCAATTTGATATTCAATTGTTTTGTATTAAAAATGCAAAAGCCTCTGGATTTTTCGCATTTTTGGCTCCCCCAGCCCATCCCGCACCCTGTGGGGGCCATGACAATTATTAGCATGCATATCTAGCCCCGCCCAACCCATTTTTAGGCCCCTGCCGCACCCAGAACCCACCCCGCCATCCCACTAGCCCCTATCATGCATGCCCCACCATCCCTGCCTGTTTCGGACAGATTTCCCATGGATTTCCCACCCCTCCCGCCCCCCACAGGCCTACCCTACCCCCGCCCCACCCCCGGGAGGGTTGTTTGGTCATTTATTTACCCCCTCCCACCCCAAAACAAATCTCTATAGCCCCGGCATCCCCAGCAAATTCACTCCAGCAGCCTCGGAGACCCTGACTGCTTAATCCCAGTCCTGATCTATGAGTTCACACTGGTTAAACCCAGTGTTTGATACAGAATTATAGCTGACATGGCTGCAAGAACCCCTCTGCTACTTGGGGAATTGATGCAATCGAGAGGGGACCTGATGGACAGCCCAGACTCGAGAATGGAAAGCCTGTCAAGACCAAGATTCAGATGACCAATGGCTACTTTAGTGATGGCACCACGCAGGCCTTCTATTTTCCCAATGACGATTCTGCTCGACCTGGCTGGTTCAAAGGCATGGCCACCATCCTTGATGAGCATGATTTTGACACCAACAAACTTCATGCTGAATGCAAGGACTTCAAATGCATCCCTGGAGTGACTGACTGCTGTTGCCGGCAGATCCTCTTCAATCAGCCTGATTTTG
>CACVBS010000036.1:745317-811422 GCA_902728275.1 Cyclocybe aegerita | reverse complement strand
CGAGGCGGAAGGGTTCTGGGTGATGTTTTTGCCAAAATTTCATTGTGAGTTAAATCCAATTGAGCAATGCTGGGGTTATGCAAAGCGCGTCTATCAGATGTGCCCGCCATCATCTCTAGATGCAGATCTCAAGAAGAATGTCATTGCTGCCCTTGATTCAGTACCCCTCACCTTGATGTGGTGCTTCAGTAACTGGACAAGGCACTTTATGGATGCATATAGGAGGGGTTTGACTGGGAGGGAGGCTGCATGGGCTGCTCGTAAATATCGGGGTCATCGAGTTCTCCTGGAAACCATTTTGGTGGACATGGATAAGGTGGGTATTAGATCACTGTAATATTATATTGTCATTTTGAGTCATTATAATAGAGGTATTTATTCACAATGATTATCTACTTTTATCAATTCCTCATGTACGTGATCTCAAACGACAAGCAGGTGTTCCTGTACTGGGTCAGGACTTAGCTGTCACACAACATCACACTTAGTCATCTTAGTTGGATATGGACTTTCCCTACCTTACCTTACCTTATCAAATGGCAGACATTGACACTAGCAGGCAGCTCCCTGGCAATCCCTGAGCTGAGATTGCCACACAGGGGCGACACACACTCATTCAGAAACCCTCTTCTCATCCAACTCTCTCAAGTCAATGATGAGCATAGTTCATTCAATCTGATGAGTCACTATGATCTCCGATACATCAGAAGATGACAGACACACTGGCCATGGCACCCCAATCTCCAGACATATGCACATGTTTGGTAGGGGTGGATGCAACTGTGTACTGTGCAGAGACAGAGACGACAAACTGATATGTACCATGCCCGGAGATCACTGTGCTGGAGAGACGCAGACTGAGGTCAGACGAGCCAATGAGTTTGAATGGCATGTGTTGCAACGACAAGTTCTAAATTACCTACAGTCTTTACACCTCCCAACAGCATGAATCGTCCGACCATCCTCTTGGCCAACCATTGCACCAAATCCTCATCAGCATGATGTAACAACCATCCTCATCAACTACGCCTGCTTTCTATCTGCCTTTTCCACTCTTTTTGGGCTGGTGTATAATCTGTACTGTCTATACAACCCACCTCCACCATCCTCCTGGCCCAGCACAAGGCCACCGTCCGACTTGATCAATTTTTTTGTAGCTTCTCTCTGGGTAGGATCTCTCCCACCTATTTCTACAAGTCTTTCACTTATCTTCCCTGCGGCAGGCTTTGCTCACCGCCTACCAAGCTCTTTCTCTCACAATGGGTATCCTCACCTGGTGGAAGCTCTACTACCCTTCTCTGCCAACCCTAGCTTGCCTGATCATGCTGCAGGGCATCTGCTGGCCCGCTACACACCTCACACTTGGCTTGCTGGTGCGCGAGGGCCCAATGGTGACTTGGGTGGTCATGGGCACAACGACTTGCATCACCAAGAGTATGCAGATCTGGGTAAAAAGCAACCTGTGGCAGGACAAAGATGTACATGGGATGGGACGGAGATCTGGTCATCGGAGGTGCCAATATGAGAGCCCTATGAGCATGTTGTTGGCGAGGGTGGCCAACCTCACAGAGTTTGTCATCACAAATGTGGGTTCGGGATTGTTCTCGGTCTTCTCATATTTGTTCTCCAACACGCATCACACAACCTCTCCCACACGAACAATGAGAAGACCAGCAGGAAAGGGCAAGAAGAGCTACTTGGATCGCCTCCTTGGAAGCTGCTGGGACTGGCATGAGGTCAGAATCTGGTGCCTGCTGCCTGCAGGCATTCTATACTTCGTCATGGTTTGGGCGGAGGAGCTATGGAAGGACAGAGTGATGAGGTTATCCAGATGTTAGAAAAGATGGAGGATATGTTGATGACTTACAGTCATGCATGTGTCTTTCCTCTCTTCCTTGTTTTGGTTGTTCTTGTTGTTTTCACCTCAAAACCATGTACCCATGCTTTTCCTATTTATCTCAAATTCTCTGTGGCAGCCTCTTTTCCACTATGCCTCCTTTCATTTAATTTTTGTAGATCAAATAAATTTTCCTGTTGTGTCTCCAAATCCACTCCTTTCCTGGCCATACTAAAACCTGCTTCAGTGTCGCTGTCAACTATCTGCAACCGACTCACCTTAATGCTTCATCTGGCCAGGACTCAACTTCGTAGCTTATAAGCACCTACTGATTACTTGCGTTGTCCATTTCTAAAAGTGAGTCGATGGCAGAGACAATACACGCACGATGTCTCAGCGACCTCTTGGCGTCTCAACTGTTGAATGGAGCTCTCGCAAACATATACGATTCATTCAGGAGTAATGACAAACCGTCAGCAACCCCTTCCGCACCTCGAGGTCGGAGTGGCCACCATCGAGTTTGTTGAGCAGCATCGACCAGAAACTAGACAGAAAGTATGCAGCATGACGGGTGACTGGCGTAGAATTTTAAATTTAAGCTCCCGGATGCGCGTCGTCAAGCTTTCGGTAGCGTTGGGTTCACTGATTAAGCGCTGGTCGCCTTCCATGCTGGGCGCCGTACGTCATATTTTGCTAATGCTCATATTGTCATGAATATTCCTCTTGTGACTTCGTCTTTGTTTGCAACTCCTGCAAATACGCAAACGACGACTTGGACACAATTGGAAGCATGAAGGCTCTCCGACCAAACCTTCGAGGCTATGGTGACCGAAGTCGACGTACACCAAGCGACACCGCGCCTGTTTTGGGCGAATCGCTCACCAGTGAAGACAGCCGAAAGGACCGGGGTAGAGGTGTATAATCGGAGTCGTCGTGATGGTCTAAGACGATGTGAAGGGCACAAATCCCAGACATGAACATTGCGAGTTCTCGGAGAATGAGTGGGCTGCGAACGGTTTCGTCGTCAGAGAATCCATGGCCCTATGAAGCAACAGACTCGCGAGCAGCCTCTCTTGTATTGTAATTTGTGCTCCTGATCCGCGTCATACCAAACGTGTACCATGAGTTGAGAGAGAGGTGCATATGCACGTACGTGGAGGGTGAGTACGCCAACCTCATGACAGCTGTCCTTCGACGTGAGATCGGCGAGTATGTATACCGGTATTTCCGTTCTTCTCATGAGAAGGCAAGCGGCGAAATTTTGTGAATGGTCAATTAGGTCAGAAGAGCGATATTCTGGTGTCCAGTAGGCGTTGTGATCAACCTTTTGGAACTTGATCTCCTTGTTGCGACGACCATGACGGAATGAGGACACGAGCTTGTGTTCGGTGGAAGGCGCGACGGCATGCGATTTTCACAAAGTGCGTTCATTCGCGTTACCGTTGCCCTCATGCTTAGGCTATCCGCTGGCATTGGAGAGTCTCTAGATGGCTGTGGAAGAGGAAGAGACGGCGGAGCAGGGGTGATGTGATCCGGGATGTTACTCCGGAGTCATGTGACTGGCCACGTCCTAGGTGACACGTCACTTGCTCCAGTGAATAAAGGACGGCGTTGCCAACTTGTTCTCTCTGTAAGACCACCACCATCCACGATGTCTCGTCTAGCCCGTCATCCGACGCGCGCTCAGTCGACTCGACTTTTCTCTTCCCTCTCCGTTCTCTTCTTCGCTTTCCTTGCTTTCGTTTCATTCGCCCCTTCCGCACAGGCCGAGGAGGCTCATCCTGAGTATGGAACCGTCATCGGTATTGGTACGTTGCTTTCTCTCTCTCTACGATATCCGACCGAAGGCCCTCATAACCGCCTTCTGCAGATTTGGGAACAACGTATGCAACTTTTTCTTCAATTTGCCGGATATTCATCGAGCTAACCGCTATGTGCTGGCATCCAGTTATTCTTGCGTTGGGTATGTCTTCAATGTCTTCACTTCTATGTCTCTCCGCATGGTGTCTGATTACTCTCATTCTTAGTGTCCAACGAGCCGGTGTAGTTGAAATTATTGCCAACGACCAAGGTCACCGGATAACACCATCATGGGTCAGCTTCACTGACGACGAGAGACTGTAAGTTTTCTTGCTTGCATTCAACTAAGCTATGCACTGAGCCTTTGCAATAGTGTCGGCGACAGCGCCAAGAACGCCTTCCACACCAATCCCAAAAACACCGTTTTCGACGCCAAGCGACTTATTGGTCGTAAGATGGATGACCAGGACATCGTCCGTGACATGAAGCACTGGCCTTTCACCGTCTCTGAGAAGAACGGCAAGCCTGCTATCACTGTCAAGGTCAAGGGTGAGGACAAGAGCTTCGTGAGTATCTTTTAGCAAGTGCGTTTTGGGGTCGTCGCTAAGTGCCTGCGCACACAGACCCCTGAGGAAATCTCCGCTATGGTCCTTGGAAAGATGAAGGAGACCGCTGAGGCCTACCTCGGCCACAAAGTCACCCACGCTGTTGTCACCGTCCCTGCTTGTGAGTTACCTAGAAGATCGTCATTTTTCCTGTCTCATTCAGCTTTACAGACTTCAATGACGCCCAACGTCAGGCCACCAAGGATGCCGGAACTATCGCCGGTCTTCAAGTCCTCCGTATCATTAACGAGCCTACTGCCGCCGCCATCGCCTACGGTCTCAACAAGAAGGGTGGTGAATCCCAAATTATCGTCTACGATCTCGGTGGTGGAACTTTCGATGTCTCTCTCCTTTCTATCGATGATGGTGTCTTTGAGGTCCTGGCTACCGCTGGTGACACCCATCTCGGTGGTGAAGATTTCGACAACCGCGTTATGGAGTACCTCATCAAGCAGTACAAGAAGAAGACTGGCACCGACGTTTCCAAGAACCTCCGCGCCCTCGGTAAACTCAAGCGTGAAGTCGAGAAAGCCAAGCGTACTCTGTCCAGCCAACAGAGCACTCGCATCGAAATCGAGTCGTTCGAAGATGGTAATGACTTCTCCGAGACCCTGACCCGCGCCAAGTTCGAGGAACTCAACATCGACCTCTTCCGCAAGACCATGAAGCCCGTCGAACAGGTTCTCAAGGACGCCAACGTCAAGAAGGAGGATATCAACGAGGTCGTCCTCGTCGGCGGTTCAACACGTATCCCCAAGGTTCAGCAACTCCTCAAGGAGTTCTTCGGTGGCAAGGAGCCCTCCAAGGGAATTAACCCTGATGAGGCCGTTGCCTATGGTGCCGCCGTCCAGGGTGGTATCCTTTCCGGAGCTGAGGGAACCGCTGATGTCGTCCTTGTCGATGTCTGCCCTCTTACCCTCGGTATCGAGACCACTGGTGGAGTCTTCACTAAGCTCATCCCTCGCAACACTGTCATCCCCACCAAGAAGAGCCAGATGTATGTCTTCTTTCATTCTTTAATTTTTTTTTCCTAACCTACTCGTCTTATAGCTTCTCGACTGCCGCTGATAACCAGCCCACCGTCTTGATCCAGGTCTTCGAGGGTGAACGTTCGCTGACCAAGGACAACAACCTCCTCGGCAAGTTCGAGCTCTCTGGTATCCCCCCTGCTCCTCGTGGTGTTCCTCAGATTGAGGTCACCTTCGAGATCGACGCCAACGGTATCATGAAGGTCGGCGCTGCCGATAAGGGAACGTAAGTCGACAGTCTCTTCAGTTCCCTTGTCCAAACACTAAGATAACCGTTCCTCGCAGTGGCAAGTCCGAGTCGATTACCATCACCAACGAGAAGGGTCGTCTCAGCCAGGAGGAAATCGAGCGTATGGTCGCTGAGGCTGAGAAGTTCGCCGCCGAGGATGAGGCTCAGCGCAAGCGCATCGAGGCTCTCAACTCACTCTCGTCCTTCGTCTACGGCCTCAAGACCCAGCTTGGTGACCAGGAGGGTCTCGGTGGCAAGATCTCTGACGAGGACAAGAAGACCATCCTCGCCACCGTCAAGGAGACCGGTGACTGGATCGACGAGAATGGTGCCAGCGCCAGCGTGGAGGACCTTGAGGAGAAGCTCGCGGAGGTGCAGGGTGTTGTCAACCCCATCACGGCCAAGCTCTACGCTAGCGCTGGTGGTGCGAGCAAGGATGATGATGACGATGAGGAGGTTACAAGGAATCACGATGAGCTGTAGAGGGTATTTTTATTGGGTAGGTTATTTGATGGAGGAGCATCGTCGATACCTTGGCCCGGCCTGCGCCCGCCGCCCGCACTGGGTTGAAGGACAGACATACCACATCCAAAATGTTGCAGTAGCCTTTCCTACATACTGAGCGGCTAGATTAGTAGTCGGATGCACATAATTTAACGAACACGCACATTTCATACCCTCGGTTGATGTAAGACTGACGATCGAAGAGCATTTGATGATGCACTGGCGCGTTAGCGTACCTAAGTACAATATGGATCGATTTGCGAACGGCTTGTTTTGCTTGTTTTCTGCCATCATGCCACCTCTCTGTTGGCAAGTGAGCTGCGGCGGGAAACCCGCAGGATGTTGAACACCTAGGTTTTCGTCCGGGGGAGACTTCCGCTTCTACACGACGTCGACGTAGAAAAGTGTAGTCGAGACGGAAGGAAAGTCGGCGTAAATGTGGGAACTCGAGTCCTTGTCAATGGAATAAATTTGACTACATGCATGGCCAGGAACAGGCCGGGAACATACAGATGCCTTCACTACTGTGGGAACCGGCTTTATGGTCGACCATAAAGGCATTGCTGGCTGCACAAACATTATGAGCGACGTTTAGAGTGCCGTAAATAATTAGTAAATCATTACTTTTTACCTGTTAGAATTCCCTTGAAATGGTAAATTTTCTCGCCAGATTTGTGAAAGAATCAAATGCAACCCTTTTGTTGCCCCGTAAATAACAAAAAGAGTTAACAATTAAGCTGATTTTGCGGCAAACATAGTTTCTTCCATAATGGATTCGGGCTTCCCATATATAGTATCCCCGAATCCATTATAGATCCACTTTTGATTACTAAAAAATGAATCTAATTGTTATCCATTATAGGCAACAAAAGTGGATCTATAATGGATTCGGGGATACTATATATGGGAAGCCCGAATCCATTATGGAAGAAACTATGTTTGCCGCAAAATCAGCTTAATTGTTAACTCTTTTTGTTATTTACGGGGCAACAAAAGGGTTGCATTTGATTCTTTCACAAATCTGGCGAGAAAATTTACCATTTCAAGGGAATTCTAACAGGTAAAAAGTAATGATTTACTAATTATTTACGGCACTCTAAACGTCGCTCATAATGTTTGTGCAGCCAGCAACGCCTTTATGGTCGACCATAAAGCCGGTTCCCACAGTAGTGAGCTTAGTACTAACAGAATTTTTGGACCCTATTGAGCACGACTCGTTATATTCTTGATAATGGATCTCCAAGACATTGCCACGAATGCCCCTTCCAAATCTCGCTCCATCCTTTCGGAAATTGCCAGCACAGTTTCTGGGAGTCACGTTCCGGAACGACGAGAAGGTAGTCTTGCGACACTTAGCGGCAACCTTCGACGGCGATGACCAGACATCCTCGCTCAATGACCGGCACAACACTGGCGCCGAGCGACACGCCAGCTATCTTTAGACCCAGCCATGCCTCACCCACATCTACAGGACGTTCGGCACCTCTTCTGCAAACCTTCATCTTCGCCTAATAGGAGCCATGCCGAAAAAGACGAAAAAGCAAGAAAAATCAAGTGTGGTAGGGGCCCTCCTATTTCTCTTCGTGCCGTGCTGATTCCCGCCTACTAGCCTACAACCGCCAAAAAAGTCTTCTCTTCCAGCAAGCAAGTCATTGAAGTGTTGAAATCTGTGGCTGGCCTCGCACCACTCCCATACCTGAAGGATGCTCTCGAGGTCGTTCAACGCGTACTTCAGGCGTGCGAGGTAGCTACGTGAGCCCATGCGTGGTCAATTGACTAACCTCATGCTGCTACGTCTTAGGATGTCACAACTATCGAGCAGCGAGTGAAAGAACTCCAGGATCGTATATGCGATCTTCTGTTTGTTATTCTCGATTCTTCAACAGTTCACAAAGATAGCAAAGATGGAGTGCGCGAGGCTGCTGGAAATATGAAGGAGGATATTGAGCGTCTCAAAAGGTGTGTGAGATCCTTTCAACCTTAGTGACGCAGAACTTGATTTCCCTCAGTAATTTGGAGCAGATTGCTCAAAACCTCAAGGAGATCAAAGTCCAGAAGCGTTGGCAGCTGTTCGTTTTCAAGGACGCAAATCAGTCAAAGCTCGACCAGTGTTTCGCCGACCTCACAGTCGGCTTGGAAAAGTTCAACGTTAGTATTGCCCTTTCGAAATTTGTTGGCATGGATCTTACTAGCAGAGTAGCTCTCAAGCAACCTCCGCAGTTCTCAGACTCTTCAAGAAATACAAGCCCGATTGGACAAGATGCAGGGTGTTGCGGAAGACATCCGCGAAGGGGTTGAAGAGCTAAAAATAGTCGTGGCTCGTCTTGGACAATTAAAAGTCCAGCAGGCAGAAAATGCCTTCAAGCGGCGGCCTATACCGTTGAAGCCTCGGATTTTCTACGGACGCGACGATATGGTCGAGGAAATTATTGGATGGCTTCTGGTCGAGAATACCAACAATGCGCCATATGTTTGCATCTTGGGACCTGGCGGGATGGGAAAGACCTCACTAGCCCTTGCCGTGGCTAATTCTCCCCTCATCGATGCCAAGTTTCACCAGACACGCCGTTTGTGGGTTCCCTGCGTCGAAGCCACGTCATCGAACGCCTTCCTCCAGCTTCTTTATGTGAACTTACGAACTACGAGAGATACGAAGGACGCCCTTGCCGATATCCTCTTCGACCTCAGTTCCAGCGACGAACCTCGACTCATCCTGCTCGACAACTTTGAAACGCCCTGGAACCTCGCAGACGGCTCGCAGACGGAAATTAATGAAATCCTCTGCCGTTTAGCCAACCTCTGCCATGTCGCACTCATTGTGACGATGCGCGGGACGAATCCCCCCTCAGAAGACATTGAGTGGAGGATGGCATACGTTCCACCCACCGATCTCAAGGCCTCGCGCCTCATATGGTCCACAATCAATTCTAACTCCAAGGACAATCCTCAAGATGTCGACCGGCTCATCGAGTCTCTGGGCCAGATGCCTTTTGCAGTGACTTTGATGGCCTCACTCGGGAAGGAATCGAGGTTGCCTGCCTCTCAGCTGTTGACCGAGTGGGCTCGGGCAGGTACTGACATGATTTCAGATTTTGATGTTCCGGAGAAGAGCATGAATCGAAGTACCTTGGGGAACTTGTGAGAAGCGTTAGAGGAACGGGAGAAGGCATTCAAGATCCTCGACCAAGTTGATGACCCTTTGACTTCAATTCGAATCGTTCAAGGGCTCGCAGAAACCCACATGCTTTTGGACCACGACATTCTGGCAATGCAGTACGCAAACCAAGCCTTGTCGATCAGGCAACAGCACTTTGGTCGCACCCCTTCAATGGCTAGCACCTTTGAGATTATGGGCCAGATCTACATTCGACGAGGGGAATTTGAGGACGCACGCGGGGCCTATGAGACCGTGCTTGACCTATGGAGCGGTCTGGATATAGGCGACCCACAGCTGGATGGGAGGATTAACTACTGCAAGAACATTCTGCAATTGCTTGCAGAGAAAGAAGCAAATCCAGACAAAACCATTGGTTTCCCGCGGCTGTCACGTTGGGCATACGCACCAGATGGGCTGAGCATTTTACTATTTCCCCGATCCGATGAAGAAAAAATAGATCTAGAGGCATATACATACCGTCGCACAGGAAGCTGAGGATACATCGTTGCTAAATGCTCCAGATACGGTGAAGCCTGAATCTCCGTTCCACCGATGCTAATCGTAGGGAGCGACGTCGAGAAGACACCCAAAATCGCGGGGCACAGGAGGGCAGGGCTCTGTGGATCTGTTTTTGTTCCCAATAGCTACGTGAACCATGATTCTCTTTCAGTCGAATGCTGGAAGGGGGCGGCTCTCGGCAATCATATTCGCCTTGTACTTATTGACTTTGACATCGCGATTTTTGTTCATGCTTTCGTCTCGATGACGGGCCTCTTCGCCCCAACGTGCAGATAGATCTTGCCTCGCTCCTCCTGTCTAGGCAGTAGGACGGACGACACATACGACCTCGTATATTCCTGCAGAGCAGGCAGCAACGAATACAAAGCAAACCCTACAACTGCGATATGACCGTTATTCTTCCGTGTCCAAATCCGAATCCAAATCCAAATCCAAGCCCGAGTCCGCGTTGCTGGGAGTTTCTAGGTGCAGGCCGGGAGCTACCTTGACCTGATCAACGAAATGCCCGAAGTCAACTTCAAGTATGTAAAATTTGAATTTGTTCATCCGATAGTGTGCAGGAACCTCGCACTGGAAAGTGTGGCCCGCTGGCACGACGAAGACAAACAGACGTTCCTCCACATCCAAGCGCTTTTCTAGGAGCCTGAGATCTAACGTTTTCAAGGTATGGCGAGAAGAGACTGTCATCCAGAAGCCAACACCAACTTCGCCAGAGAAGCGAAGGAACGAATGGAATGTCGAGTTATGTTCCCGTGGAACGTAGTACTTGCTGCTGTCCTCCGTGTCTGCGTACCTAAAAAACGACGGATAGATTTCAAACCCCCTCTTCTGGCCGAGAGATAGGGTGCGCGTGTTCTGCCCTACTACCAAGTTGGATGAATCTTCCATCATTTCTGTGAGGGTCAACGCCAGGTCAGCCTGACATATGCGGTCGTGGCACCAAGCCTCGAAGATCCAGCTACGCATGTCAGGTGCTGATATAAAACCGGCCAGAGACACGAATAGGCGGCGTATTTCTTGTAGACTTGATTCCATGAAGTGTTTATAGAGGAGCTTCCAGATGTAGGGAGAGGCAATAGAATGGGCGATCATATCTTGCGCGAGATAGCGCCGATCTCCTCTTTGCGGCGAGGGTTTGCTCCGTGAGCATTGAATAAGAGTATAGTCTTTGTCGGCGGGTCTCCAGATCAGATTTTCGAGCTGGGACCAGGAGAGGCACCGGAGGGAGGTCTGAATCTCCATTTCCTGTATCGTTGCTCCATCGAAGAAGGTAAAGACCTGTAAGATCGTTCGACTGTCGGTGCCGTACCGCAACATGGCTGCTTCGACCTCTTCTCTGACATGCTCGGGTCTTTCGAGGGACACTCTACAACAACACCGAGTCAGGGAGTCCCAAATGTGCGGCACCGACAAGCTTACAAGGCATGCATGTCGTCAACTGTTAGCGGATCCATTACGAGGGTGATGGCTCGTCTTTGCTTCACCCAGTTTCTGTAGTGGGATGGTTGAGGCCAGGTCGCATGGACGGCAAATAATTCGGAGTGGACCAATCCAGGATCCGGTTCGTTAGATCTCTCGTCCGAATCGACCAGAGCAAGGACACCTCGATATGCTGGATGATCGAAGTATACTCCTAGGTGTGTCCTAGAGCGGATGGTGAAAACACCGTTCGAGTTAACCACAAAGATCGTGCCACGCAAAGCCAAAACGACGCGTTCTTTGTTGACTAGGCAATTTAGAAGCATGAAGATGAGGAAGGCAGTCTTTCCTAGAACATCTGTGTTATTCCAACGTCGAGCAGGGACAGGACCCAATCGTACCGATACCAGGATTTCCGAGCAAAACGACTCCGTCTTCAGCAAACTCTTTTATCGCTATGATGCGCTGAAAGAAATAATCGTACTGGGAGAGGATGATGAAACGCTCGCTGTGGTGCAGGACACGGATGTTGACATCCAGATCGACATAACGGTACGAACAGTCCCCCTGACGCCCGTCGACGATGTTCAAAGACTTTCCCCAGTATCTGTTGTGAAGCAATTGGGTCCAGTGACCGGGAAATATGGGCTCCAATGCATCGTCTGTTGTTCGGGTCATGGTGGTACTTGAAGTGGTTTACCATCGAAGTACTGGGTACATAGTTGTCCGTCTGCCCGGCAAACTCCGAGACACGAAGTGTGCTGACTCCTGAGTGTGAGGGCGGCCCGGGATGACAGAATCCTATCCCCTCTTGGTTGGCGTACGTCCTCCACTTGCAACCCTGCGCAAAATGTGTCCTTGCCTCTCGGATCTTCCCTCTCAGGCGTCCCCCACCCTCGGAGAGCTCATGTCAGCGGGATGCTTCTCCTGGTGTCCATTTCCCAAGGTTCAAGTCAAGCTCTACTCAAAACAAAAATTTGTGCGTAAGAAAAACCAGCAGAAGTAGTTGATCACTCTGTTTTGAACCTATCCTCCTTTCAGTCGAAATCTCCTCAGAGCGTGAGTGCCTACGCCTGGACCTTATCACTGCCAAAATTAACCCTCATATCTGTCTCTCCAGAACACCACCAATACATCGGAGAACAGAGCTGTGCCAACCAGAGCTGAATATCTCGAAGATGGCGCAAAGCAAATAGTCCAAGTTATGGAAGCAGCTGCAGGAGTGATCCCTGTACCGTACATCAGGGATGCGATTAGAGTAGGGCTCAGAGTAATCGAAACCTGTGAGGTGTGTCTTTTTTTCCCGTCGGCTTCATTCTTGGGAATCCCTCACGGTCACACCAGGAAATCACGGCCGTTGAGCAGCAAATCCAACAACTTCAAGATCGTGTCTGCCAGCTCCTGATTGTCATTATCGACTCCGTCACCACTGAGGATGGCGGCTCAGACGGGATGTATAAGGCTGCAAAGGTTATAGAGAGTGAAGTGAAAGTGCTGCACGAGTGGGTCTTCAAACAGGCATGACGCTGCCCTTCATTGAACTCCTCTCTCCTCTTAGCAAACTCGGTGAAATCGTTGATGAGCTCGATGATATCAAGAAACAAAGTCGATGGTTATTGTTTTTCTTCAGGGACCTCAACAAGGCCAGGGTTGACGAGTGTATCAGTCGACTCACGTCCACCTTGGAAAGATTCAATGTGGGCTCAGTTCGCCTTGACTAGACGCATATAACTTGCCCATTCGCAGATTTCCAACGATCTACAGACCATCAATGCCCTAAACAAGATTCAAGCCCGCCTGGAGAAGGTTCATGCACTTACGCAACACGTCTCCGAACAAGTAGGCAACTTGCACGAGAAAGTGGATGTCGGCTTCTCAGTCATTTTAAACACCCTTCGTCATGCCAAGGATCGCCCTGAATCAGGCCTTCTGGCACGCCCGCAAATGCCGATGAAGCCCCGTATCTTTCATGGGCGCGATGAGCTTGTGGGAGAAATTGCTCGCCTTTTGGTTGATGAATCTACCTCAAGGGTGTCCCTTCTTGGTCCTGGAGGGATGGGAAAGACGTCCGTTTCGCTGGCGGTGATGGAGACAGATTTGATCCAACAAACGTTTACTGCCTCAGCCCGTTTTTGGGTTCCATGCATCGAAGCTACATCGCCCGACCTATTCCTTCAGATCCTCCAATCGAGCATGGGTATCCATCGTAGCACTGTCAACCCTCTGGACGACATCATGGTGCGCCTCGGTGGGTCCAAGGAACGACATCTGCTGCTGCTTGACAACTTCGAGACACCATGGAACCTAACGGATGGTTTGCAACGAGAGATCGAAGGCATCCTTTGTCGTCTCGCGTCGTTACGCCACGTCGCCCTCCTCGTCACCATGAGAGGAACGTTTCCGCCTTCCGATGACATCGTCTGGCAAACCAAGAACCTGCCACCCACCAACGAACAAGCGTGTCGCCAGACATTCATCGACATCGACCCACGCGCCAAAGGCGACCCCGACCTCGATAAGCTCCTCAGCACTCTTGGGTATATGCCCTTCGCGGTTACGCTTGTGGCAAAACTTGGGAAGGAGACTCAGGCATCAGCTTCGGACCTGTTAGATGAATGGTCGAGAGCTGGAACGGACATGATTTCGCCGTCGAGTGTACCGGAGAAGAGCATGAACCGGAGCATTAGCCTGTCCGTCGATAGCAGCCTCGTAAAACAGGATCCTGATGCGCTTACAATCCTGGCGACGCTTTCTTTGCTCCCAGCAGGAACGACGAAGGACCGTTTATCGTGGTGGGCACCGCCTCTGAAATCGAAGTTGGCAGCAATCGCAACGCTGTCGAAGGCAGCTCTCATTGTTATTGACGAAGACGACGTGACGGGCTTCCCCACGCTCTTCGTTCTGCCCGTCGTCCAGTCCTTTATGCGCCAGCAGAATCGCATTTCAGATGAGGTCCGCCAGCATGTGCACCAGGCATCCTGCAAATTCGTCCTAGACCATAGCGCCCGCTCTGGTGACGTCAACTTTCGAGAGCATAGTGCCGCACTCGCGGCGGAAGACAGCAATATCCAGTCGATATTCCTGGAATTAGCCCCATTCGATCGCAGAGCGTCGCCCTACGATGACGCTTTCGTGGAGAACACCTTTAAACGGACTGTGACCAATATTCCTTCACTTGAACGACAATTCCCAATTCCCAACTCCGTTCTTGACGCTATGCTCGCATTTAGCTGGTACCGAACCGACACGAAGGCTTGCGTGGAAGTCGCACGACATACGCTGGCAATAGCCAGGGTATCAGAGGACCCGAATTACATTGCCCAAGCCTTGTTTTGCTTGGGATCGACTTATCGGAAACTCGACAAATTCGACCTCGCACACACATACCTCGAAGACGCGTATGTACGTTTTGGCGCACTGGCGATTGATCAAGGCTTGCAACGGCGCCGAGGCGACTGTGGCCTGGTGGTTGTGGATAACATGCGCTGCATGCAGGCCGAAGTCGAAGACGTTCTTCGAATCGAAAAGGAGGTGCACACCATCTTCGAAAACATACCCGACGTCGATGGGGTAGCACGCTCCCTCGTCTCTTTGGGCGAGACGCACTGGTACGCACGAGAGTTAGAGACAGCCTTGAATTATCTTTTGAGTGGGAAGGAAGCATTGGAACGACTCGACAGTCGCAAGGACATGCCCGTCTGTCTCTACAGCATTTCGAAGACCCACTACGCCATGCAAAATTTTGTGGCGGCTCTGGGAGCCATCAAGGAGGCATTAGGACTCGCTAAAGAACTTGTCGACGATGAGTACCTTCTTGCAGATATAACGCAGTTCGTCGCGTTCGTCTACGTTCGGCTGGACCAGGACCCAGACGCCTTGCCATACCTGGAACGGTCTTTGTTGGCCTATCAGTCTCTGGACGCCCCGCTAGGAATTGCTCAGAACTTCGAACATTACGGCTTCATCTATCTTCGTCGAGGAGCTCTCGGGGACGCCTACGCTGCGTACCAGGCGGCTATCGCAAAGTTTTCAACCTTAGATCCAGCAGTTGCACGATCTTACTGCGACCGATGTTCACGAAATTTAGAGGCTATCAAGCTGCAGAAGGAACATCCGGAAACCGTTTTCTTGATTCCGGATGCCTATTCTACGGAGATCGATTTCCCGGTGACTCTCCCAGAGGACCTGGTTGTAAACTACACTGGCGTACTGCCATGAAGTAGGTAAGGCGAAATTGAATGAAGTTCCGACATGCCCATCTTCACTGAACGTTTACCGTCAGAACTGTCTATTGTTCCACAATCAGAGTTCGAAGCCCAGACTCCCACTCCCATAAAACACCGACAGCAGAGGCACCTTGAATATGGCTGCCGTGGCGATACCACGCATCGAATTTCCATAAACGGGATCGCAACAATGATCGTGTGATATCATCATTCTTCTCCACGTTGAATTCAACACCATCGACTGCATCATGGTCGAGGCAAAACTTGTCCTGCACAGGCTCAGAGCCAGAATTCAGAGAAATGGTGGTGCGCACTGCGCAGCGCGATGATCGCGAGGCTTCGTCTGTCCTTTGCAATGGTCTATTTTTATATGGCAGTGGTACTGTGATCGGCATGCCCACCAGGTAAGGGTCCGTTGCAACGTCAGCGATTGAGTCCGTAACCATCCAAGCAACCGTTTCCGATTCCCTTTCGGTAATGAGACTATTAACCAACCATCCCGCTACCCCTCTGACCTTGAGTCTCCTTCCTCTCTTGCGTCCGCCCTCTTCTTCCTGGCTGGGCCGCCTTTCCTTTTCCCCTGCCTTTTGACCTAGGGCATGCCCTACACTTTTTGAATTCCCCACTTTTGTTTAGATCTCAGGCTGGGCCTCACCATCTGCCTGTCGTATTTATTAAAATGTTTAGTCAAGGGAAGCGCCAGTTGTGGAAACGCACTCTTTCACTTGCGAGGGTGAAGCTGCTGGTGAGTTTATTGCCTACCTTCTCCACAGAGTGGCGCTGATTAGCCGTTTGGTGCAGTATACGAGGATCACGTTGACTCGGTTCACCACTCTCTACTTCTTTTTCGCCCTCGCCTCCTGTGCCGTCCTCAGCGCGCTCCAAGCCGTCACATTCGTGGACAACTCCAATGCAGTCGCCGTTCTCAAAACCAAACTTGAAGGGGTAGCCACAGAAGGACTCGCCATTGTTGACAACGACGAATTGCTCGTTTGCACAAGCATTCCGAATCAGGCCGGGACGAACTGCACGCTGTTGTTAACGTTTGGCGAGGATTTGGACAAGAGGGACGGGTTGCTTGCTGATGACTTGGAGGTGCGTGACTAAAGGTAGAGTGGAGGTGCCCCACTCACGCTCCTGTAGGATATTTTGGGCGCCCTCAACTCCGTTGACTTTGGTCAAGACTCTGCGGGTCTCATGGGCAACCCCGTTATCAACACAGTGCCCGACAACATCTCTTTGAGCTTTGAGGACACTTGTTTACCTTCTTTGCAATGGCTCGATGATGTGTTAGTTCAATCCATCCGTTGTGTCCCGTGAGCCGCGCTGAATGATCTATCAAGGATCCATGACGCCCAGCGTGAAGACGTGGTCACATTCCTGTTTCAAATCTGGCTGTTCATTCTCGCGTTGGTTACTGTGCGTTTATCGTCTCCGAAGTCGTGTCCTGTAAGCGCCTGACCACTTCTCAATCCAGATTGTGAATGAGTCTATTCCACATTTGATGGCCGCTGTTGCGGGGCATCTTCTAGGTGCTGGCTGGTCTGCGTATCGAGTCGACTCCACCAGACGGCTCATGAATTTGTACCGAACAAAAATTGTTCCTGAGGCTTGCGGCGGCGAAGATCTCCTGCAGAATTGGTGGGAAATTAGGATTCAGCACGCGGTACGTTGTATTCTAGTTTGACCTCTTCGACGTCTAATATTCTGCCGAAGATCCCAATCCTTGCGGTAAACTGCCTCACGCTTCTGGCTTTCGGATACCTGTCCTTCCAGCTTTTCAAGGTAAGTCCTGATTCATTTAATAAACTTGAGGCAAATTTGGAGCACATCTGGCAGGTTTATGCTACCCAGTCCTTCAGCCGAGTGGGCGCTTCGCCCAAGATACATAGGATGTACAAGTTTGTGTTGCTATTCTCCGTATGCCTGCAGCTTTCCGGCTTCTTTTCCCTTGCATCAACGGCGATGTGGATCGACAAAGTATGCCATGGAATGATCATGGCGCTCGCAAAACACGCCAAGCTGTATTTGGCCGCATTCAGTGTAATTTTAGTGGTGGGTGTTGCCTTCATCACGCATGCCTACAACCTGTTAACGAAGCGACCAGCTTCAACTGCCTTGGTTCATCTTCGTAGGTGGCCGTTGGTTAACCTCAAAAAGAGAAATTTTGAATGCTTCGTGTTGTAGGGCTGGGTCTGCGTCCGGAAAGAGTGCAAGATTCGATTCGCGATATTCTGTGGCATCGCGGTGCTCCTGCTTACTCTCCAGACTATGATGTTCTTCAGTCCCTGTATGTCCCATCGTGTTCTGTTCAGAGATGGTTTTTTGAAAGTTCCCAACAGTGTACCGATACATCTTCCTCACTTGGCCATTCTTTGCCACTATCACTGTGACAGCTTATCTTTTAATCATCGCTACAACTGCCATGGGCATATTATGCCGTCTCAACTTCGACAAGGGGCTCGCGCACTATCGTAAGTAGCACTTTTCTCTAACTGATTGAACCCCACTGATACTATACTCTAGTCCAGGTGACTGAAGCGCTAGATGGTGTCGATTTTACGCCTGTGTACTTCCCCAAAGGTCGAGAGGTGGACCCCGAGAAGGCGACTGCTCTGGAAGCCAAACTATCCGAGAAATCGGATGATGCGCATTTGACGACCATCATCGCCCTGCCGCTAGCAGCTCAGCAAAGCCCCACGGAGAGAAAACAAAGAGGAGAATCCATCTACTCAGAACAGGACGGCACCCCCATATTCCTCTCGTCATCTCCGCCTCTCGTTTCCGACTTAGCCCCAGCACCCAGCTTGCGCTCGTCGCGCTCCTTGCGTTCGACACGTTCTCGCCTGTCGAAGCCGCCCCCGCAGCGGTCGACGTCGTTGAGAAGCGTGAGGATCGAGGAGAAGAAACAGCAGGGCAAGTCGGACTCCGGAGTTCCTGTGGTACCTCCATCGGTCAGGCCAGCTCCGCGTGTCCTGATTGCGCCAGGACGCCGATACCGTGACTCCAAATCGCCGATCAGGCTTTCGCCTGCGTCGCCATCCCCTACGGTCCCTCTTCCTCCTGCGCCATCCCCTCCACCGGGCTACGACGAGACAAGCCCGCAGAGGACTGCCAGATCGACCTCGCCAACGAAACAAGGCCTCCCGACAAATCCTCGGCCTGGAAAGTTTTAGGGTAGCCTGTGTAGGAACCAAGGGTGCAGAGGTGGTTTGTTTCTCAGGAGTGCACTGGTGCTTCCCTTCACTTGACAGATTGTATTTATGACAGTCAGTAGATCTAGACCTGTCCTTTCGTTCATTGTTTCAGTTACCGTAGCTCGAATGCTATCTCCGTTGTTTTTCTTTGTCTGTAGCTTTACTGGTTGTATGTATCAAAGGGCATTAGTGCCTTTATCGCAAATGTCAGGACATCAAATGAATCACTGAAATATCCTCTCTGCTGGTGACCACCAGTACCCCTGACTTCAGTAAGGCTCCTTCAGGCTAGCTTGCGCCTGGAGACCTCTCACGATTGCACTTGCTGTACATTCATTGCTGCCAGTTCTGCAACAGGGTGTGTGTTTGGGCTCAACATAAATTTGTATGTTTACACATTTTCCTTCCAATCAGTGAAAACGACTCGAAAGGTGAACTTGAATTTTAACATGGAAGTGTCAAGAAAGACGGACCCACAAGCGATACAATATAGCACGTACAAATGAAGGTCGAAAACGAATGTCTAAAATCGTCCAGGAGCTTTGCTCGTCGTAGCCGTACTTGAAATGTTGAGCACCCGTCCAGCGGGATTCTCGCGGCCATTTAGAGGGCGCACAGCGCCATCCGAACCTCTCCCCATGCTCTCATCACTATACTCACTATCGCTACTGGCGTCCGTTTCTAGCCGCCGTCTGTTAGGTGCAAGCGTACCCGGAGTCGGCGTTGCAGCTGCCGCTCGCAGTCGGTCATAGTCACGCGCATGTGAGTCTCTTGTGGGCGTCATAGAGTACGTCGACGTGGTGTCGACACTGCCGATGGCGCTCTCTTCGTCACCCTTCATCGTTACCTCCCTGAGAGCACGGTCGTAGTCGCTGTGGTTGTAGTCGCTCTGGCCGACCTTGGACGGCGACTGTGGGATGGGGAAGTTGTTTTGGATCTCCTTGGCGTAGTGCACAGAGCTCCGGATGCTCGCAGAGTCGTGGACGAACTTATCCTGCGCGAAGTTGAGCTTGGCGAGGCTTTCTTCTGCGTGCACTGTGGATGCAACCGACAAAGAAAGAGGGAAACCACGTCAGGGAACCGACGTAGGACAGAGGGACAGGAGGAATCAAACCATGAGGGCTCGAAGGAGACTTACGGTACTGTGCGAGACCCTTGCCAAAGTTCAGTCGGCAGACGACGCCGAGAACCATGCTTGCCAGGAGCAGGGTCAGCGAGGCGGTTGTGAAGCACCCGAGGTATGGCCATTGCATGAAGGACCTGCACAAATGTACGTGTTATGTACTGATGTGACCTTCACTCTCAGAAAGGATATCATAACGCACCAGCGATAGACGATCGAATAGAACATGACTGACCAGCCTGTGATGACGACAAGCCCAATGGCGAGGAAGGCAAGCATCAATTTCTTCATCTCGCGGCGGATGGAGTACCAGCCCTGTAAGAGAAATAAGAAACGAGAAAGACGAAGCAGAAAATCGAGAAAAGGAGACAGATAGATAGATGGCTTACCATGGCGATCCAAGGTAGTAACGCCTGGCAAGGTTCACGAAGTCAGTTGATGCCTTTGATAAACTAGTTCATGAAAGAATACGCACCACAGCAGAGAAGATGAAGCCAGCTTGATATAGCTCTGTGTGCTCTGATATCGGTGCAATGGCCGTGTTGATGAGGATGTCAATCCACAGGCTCATGCCCGTGACGAGCACGAATGCCTCCATTTGCAGGCAGGCGAGGACGGCCATGAAGAACTATTGACGGTGACGTGGACCCATCCATCCAGTAAGCTTACGTTCGGGTGGATTACAGTTTCTTAGGCCACTGACCTTGTTGATCCGTATGATATGGGGCGGGGCACCGACGCACTTGAACGACTGGGCGTTGTACACCTGGAAATCGGAAATTTTGGAAATGCACCATCAGCAGGATGTTGCGACAACAGGATGCCGAGATGTCGAGAATAAAAATAAGGTGTTGATGGTACATACCCGGAGGAGCGTCCACGAGAGATATATGAAGATAAGGAAGGCTGTGGCGCTCAGGACACCATCTGCGATCTATTTGCGGTTTCGATGTATCAGTACTGAGCATTTGTTGTGATCGGGGAGGATGAACGGCGAGGGAGGACGACAAGGAAGGAGGATGGGTAGATGAGCCGACGAGCCGACGAACCTCGAACCCTCTTCTCCTACTCCAGTACTCGTTGAAGACATCGAGCGAACATATCGTCCCAGGGTCCGCGATGAGTTGCTGCCAGTTTGAGCGGAAGGTTGGTCCGCGCCAGATGGCGTAGAGTGCCCACGCAGTCGAGATGAAGCGCGTCATAAGCACAGCCAGCCTTGATTGGTTATAAAAACAGAGGATAGTAAAAGATGGAGGTCAGTCGAATCTGATATAGCGGAAGGCAATGATGATGGTCAGGAAGGCTGTCTACTTACGTATGAGGGACAGAGTCGTTCAGGATGGCCAGGACAGAGATACCGAAGAGCCAGAACTGCAGGCAGATCCAGGCGATGTCCTCGCGCTTGAAGTTGATGAGGCTGAAAAGAGAAACACAAGTGTTAGTCCGACTTGAACAAACGAGGAAGCGAAAGAGTGTACATCTGGGAAGGGTAGAGTAGAATTTTGATACATTGCGCGGCAAGGTCGACACTGGCAGCAGAGTCGTTGCGGACTTTTTCGACACGAATGCCCGTGATGACTGTCTCGTTCTGTGGGTCCTGGCGAAGGATTGTCATGTTCAGGCCTCGTTCCCAGCCGCTGAGATCCTGTGGTAGTCACGTCAGCGATCGCAAAGGCTGTTCAGCGTCATGAACCCACAAATACGCCTCTTGAGATGTCCTAGAGCAGAATGTATGCGCTCAATGCTGAGCTATCTAAGAAACCAAACCACTACGCACTGCTGCAACTCCACCATATTTTGGAGAATCTCTCTTGGAGTCGAATATTGTCATACAAGGATAGGGTGATTGGCCATGGGGGATATCGTTGCACATCCGAAGGTGCAGGTTGCCTGAGGAGCCCTCGAGATATGTCAAATTGGATTTGGGTATTTGGCCTGCGTCGACAAGGCCGTTGACAAGGGTGCTGTACTCCCAATCAAGGGAGAAGAGGAAAGACTGGATCATGCCCTGGACGACGCAGTAGAGGAAACTGAAGACGAAAAAAGAGAGAGTGTAGCGATTCAAGGTAATTCGGGCATACTGAAGAAGGCATGAGCGCAGACATTCAGGAAAAGAAAGGAGGAAAACGCACAGTTGACTTTGCCCAAGCCTTGAGTTTGAAAGACGCCCCGTAGTACATGATGAACCTAATGTCAAGGAGGGGAGATCTCAGGAGTTGGACGAGGGGTATATAAGTAAAGATCTGTCAAAGTGAAGGATCAAAGAACGAAAGATGGCAGAAGTCGAAAGCCTGAGAGTCCAGCTGGGCAAGAAACGAGGCAGAACGGCTCAACCGGTGGTGGGAGGTGATCAGGAAAGTCCGAAGAGTGTCCCTGCAACTCACGACGGCGACGAAGCAGGATTGCTCACGTTCATTTGACTGACTTGTGGCATAGAACAATCAAAGATGCCTTCACGGCATTCTTATCGCCTCTCTCCGCCCATTGGCACGGCCTTTTCGGTGCATCTTGGTTGCTAGGAAGACTGAATGCTCTCTTCGCTGCTCGTAATCGCCGAGAACGGCACAAGTGCAAAGGACGGAATAGGAAGCACAACCGGCGGTGGGTTTGTCGATGTCGTCAGCGGATGATGAGCGCGGTCCGGGATTGTCCGCCGCTCTGCACTCCCCAAGCACTCTCTCCAATGTTTAGACTCCCTGTGCTACCTCGTGTAGCCTGCCATCGCAGCGGCCACCTCTTCCGGTTCATCTATTCGTCACCCCCTACAACCAACAGACACGCTTCCAAGCTCTCAGAGGCTGTGAGAGAGGAAAATAAAGATGTGGCGACCATGGATGCCCTCCTCAAGGCAGTTAGTAAGTCTAGCTCCCTTATCGCGGAGTCCTGGCTACTTTTGAAACATATCTTCCTCCAGGAGAGCGATCTGATCCAACCTATCACAAGTGCGTCCTCTAATCCTACCTGTCACCGCCGGGCTGTACATTGTGCTGAACCTCGTATCTGTATAGTGTCGTTCCCATGCGCTCACCCATTCTGTGGTCAGAGGCGCTGCTGAGTGCGGGTATGAATGGGGGAGAAATACGTCCATCAGAAGCCGCGGCGCCGCCGACGAGTGAGATCCCCCTCACCCCGAGGAACATGGGCGATTCGTACTCAGAGGTAATCCTGCCTTTTGGCTCGTCATCAGAGTTGCTCGAGAAGTATACCAACGCGTCGGGCGGCATCAGGACCGGGAAGTGCGTGTCCTTGTCCAATTTTATTCTTCTCCTTGTATCTTCAGCTTCATTCTGGAGACTGCCAACTTTTGTGATGAGCACGGCTTCATCTCCTTTTCATTCATCTACTGCTTTCATTTAGATTGATGGAGCACCTCGATTCGCTCGCGGGCTCCATAGCGTACAAGCACATGTTGGGACCTACCGTACAATCCCTTGGCCGGCTCGAGGAGCGTGGATTCTACATCGTCACTGCCTCAGTTGACCGGTACGCCACCTATGATCTACTTGATTCCCCTCTTTTCATTACTGAATGTCGAATCATGATGCTGTTAATTACACTGCCAGTCTAGACATGCTCGCACCTTTGAACCCCTCTAGGGACCTGCGTCTGAGCGGCCAGGTTATCTACACAGGGCGTAGCTCCATGGAAGTAGCAGTCAAGATGGAAGCTATAGGCAAAGATCTCCCTGAAGAGACTGTTCTAGTTGGTAAGCTTTTTGGGCTTGGTGGCTTCGCGAGGACCGCTCATCGCTGGCCCCAGGTCGCTTTTCGATGGTCTGCCGAAATGCTGCAACGAATAAAGCGAGAGAGGTCAACCCGTTGATTATCTCGACGCCGCAGGAGAGGGGACTTTATGCGCTCGGAGAACGTACGTCCATGATATACACCCAGTATCGCGCTCTTCCATTCTTACTTATTGGGTGTCGGGGCAGATATGAAGCAACGGCGCCAATCACTCGCCCAGCGCTCCCTCTCGAAAGTGCCTCCGAGCTCGGCAGAAGCGGCAGACCTGCACGCGTTCTACCTCCAACACGGGCAAGGACGTGAGGGGAAAGACGCGAGCGACCATGTCTGGATGGGCGACACGATCCTCGAAAAGTGCCTCCTAATGTTTCCCCAGGAGCGAAAGTGCGTCATTCTTCTGTTCAGCCTCAAGACTCAAATTCAATGCATTAATGGTTTCATCACAATGTAGCGTACACCAGAAGATTTTTGGCGGGTATTTGATGCGTTTGGCATACGAGGTTCGTTTGCGGTGCGATTCTTGCTTGTTTGGTTTACCGAGGAGAAGATTATTCTCATGCTAAATGGATTTTTGTGTAGCTTGGATTCACGAATGCGAGCATGTTCACGCGTGGGCATGTACGATTCCTGTCATCGAACAGCATTTCTTTCGCGCAGCCCGTGCCCATAGGCTCCATCCTACGCCTACGCTCGCAGATCCTGTATACCTCTTCTTCACCAGAATACCCCATCATTGTGGTCGGTACTCTCTCTGCACTTGCACTCGACGCTGCGCTTACTCTTGCTGATGCTTTGATGCTCTTTAGCACGTCGGCGTCAAAGCGAACGTCGTGGATGTCAGGACAGGCACAGAGCAAACGACAAACGACTTTCGTTTCACTTGGTGCCAGGAAAGGGGTAAGGCGAGCCTGGCGCTCCGCCAGGTGGTGCCCAAGACGTACAAAGGCACGTTAAGTCGCATGCCTTGGGTTTATGCTAATTCTGGACTGACAAACGAACTTCTTTCTCGAATTTCCTTTGGTTCTACAGAGGCGATGCTCTGGCTCGAAGGCAAACGCGCACTTGAGCTCGGGGCGGAGATCAGAGGATCTAGGACGGGCACCGTCGCCAATACCACCGCTGATCAGTGCCTTTCACTTTGAATAATTGATGCACAGGTACTACTCTAAACTCGAATGCGATATTTACATAATCTCCGTGCTGGATTGATATTCTCTCTACTAATAGCACTACTATCTAACCCATCCATAGAGTGCGTAGGCACTACTACCGTATGATTTGATATCGTAGTGATTATACTGGCTGACATCTTAGTTTAGATCCTTATTTCATCATGTTACTTCTGGTCATAGCCACTACAGGAATACATTCGATCTTTGATGCCTTTCATTTGCGCTGGCGGATTTAAATATAGTGCATGCTGTTTTTATCTCTACGTACACGCCGAATACTCATGTTGCTGATCATGATTTCGAACTCATTTGATCAGCACAGATGAATGATTGGTTCTTACCATCAAATAGTGGTCGCTGATTTGCAAGACTCAGAGGTGTAACTTTCGAGATGAACTAAGAAAGTTTCACAACCTTCGGGCAACGTTCTGCACGATACCGTAAGACCGAATCAAAAAAGTCCAAATTCCTTACTTACAGGAAGGAGAAATATTACCGTACATGGAACATCAATAGCTACGGAGCGATGGAAAGCGAGAACAAACGTCTTAGAGTAGGGAGAAGAACTAAAGGCCAAAGAGAAGAACGGAATATATAAAGTCCGGTGGTAATTGTTGAGTGTTGAGAGAGCCCAGATGGAGAATTTGCGGACGATGCGTACGATCTGCGTGGGTATGTGATAATTTACAGACATGAAAGAGGCGTCGCGTCGAGGCCGAGCCCAAATTCGTTCGTTCGTGTGTTCGTTAATTCCTTCGTGGTCATAAGGCGTGATTTGGGATATGATCCAAACAAAAAGTCGAGGTGGCCGCTAATGGTGGTGTAGAAAAGCCGATTGTAGTGGACGAGATTACCGCCTGACTGGCGTGGCAGACGTAGCCTTCATTTCTTCGTGTACGAGGGCAGCGCTATGCTTTACTTTGGAGAGGGGCGAGACGGCACTGAGGGGCGACTGGGAGGCACCAGGACGGGCAGGACGGAGACCGCAATCGCGAGGCGCGAGCTCTCCACACTTGACATGTGTCCTAAAAGAGAATTACTTGTTAATCGCGGTTGAAGTGCATATATGCGCAGGAAAGACGTACCTCAGACCACAATCATCACATTCCAACACGGGCTTCCACCCAATTCGCTTATTACACAGATCGCATTTGCCCACAAGGAGCCCGCTGGAGAAGAGCATCTCGAGCGGGTTCCAGCCGGCGTTTTCCACTCGTTCTGACCCCGGCCCACGGTGGGGCGACACCGACCCGCTGCTCCGTTTCTGCTTGCCTGGCTTCAGGAGCGTGAACCGGTGCACGAGTGGCGCGACAAAGTTGCCGTGAAGGGAGCGGATCGTCGACCCGCCCTCTGTGGCGAAAGCGCTGGAGATGGTCGATGGCGTTGCTACTGTGTGGTACGAATCTAAAGTGGCGATAGACATGATCGAGTCAGTGCCGAGGGGGTCGATATATGAGGCGGCACGCCCGTTGATTGTGGAGGGGCGAGGAGAAGGGGAGCCTGAGGGAGGCGTTGCTGGGAGGATGGGATCTGGAGTTTGATTCGGGTCAGGCGAGGGTCTGATCGTTAGGACGGAAGAGAAAGACGGAGGAGGGCCTTGTTGCGACTTGACCACGGTTGTGCTGTATTCAGTCCCTTCGCGGTTGAGTAACGGCTCTTTACCTGAAATCTATTGTCAAAGACGCGAAATAATGAAATCTCATTCACTTACTCATTGACGACGATTCACTCCAGCTGCTATTGAGATCGACTCCATTCAAGCCCATGACAGCCTCCATAAGCTCCTCGTCGCTCTCGTCGGTGCTCGTCCCGCTCCGGATATCCTTGCCGACGCCTACGCCAAAGCTGGGAATACGAGGGGCTCCTGTGGGTCGCTTACCACCCGTCATAAACCTCACACTGCCCAAATGCATGTCGGTTCCTTCATCTGGGCGGGAGAGAACCTCGGCTTCGATAGCCCTCAGTCGATCAAGAATGTCGCGCGTCGTAGGTCGGTCCTTCGGATCTGTCGCGCAACAGTCGATGCAGAGCTGGTAGAAATCCTCCGGGTATCCTGCGCTCATGAGTTTCTTCACCTCGCCGGCATCGATGCCGAACGTCGGTGGGTGCCGCTTAAAGTGGTGGTCGTCCGCCAGCTTGCGAGCACCAATTTCGCAGAAGATGATGCCCAGTGAGAAGATGTCGGTGGACAAATCGAACTCATCGCCTAAAAGGATTTCAGGGGACATATAGGAGTCCGTGCCGCAGAATGTCAGTCGTTTCGATTCTTCCTCATTCCGGGCAGCGATGCGGGCGAACCCAAAATCGGTAATCTTGAGACGGCCGTTGGATGTCACCAGAAGGTTCTCGCCCTTGAGATCGCGGTGGATACATCTTCGTGCATGCAGATAGGCCAAAGCCCGCGCGACGTCGGTGGCGAAGGAGAGACGGAGTCGCCATGGGAAGGGCTTGCTCTTGTCGTGAATATATATGCGTACATTCCCGTTCTCAATGAACTCTGAGATGATGAAGATTCGGTTATCAGGGGCGGGTGCGCGACTAAGACCAATGAAGAGACAAATGTTGGGGTGCCGACATTCTTTCATGAGGCGCCATTCACGCTCAAAGTATTTGGCGACGTCGTATTCGGTAGAGGGGAGAACTTCCTTGATGGCAACATCGATACCAAGGTAAGTCCCTATGACATAGTGAGTTTGGCAGAGTATGGAGAACCGGCGGGTACGCACCTTTGTAGACATTACCGAAGGAGCCTGAGCCCAGCTTTTTCCAATCGCCTTTAATGTCCTGCAGCAGGCTACGTCAACGATTTATCCCGAAGGACTGTTGGAGAGAAAGGCAGTGAATGGTGCTCAAGCGTCCCCTCATGAAAACAATGATTCTTCCACAATTGTAGCGAAGAAGATATGCATGGAAATAGCCTTGAAGAATTCTTGAACAGCTACAGGATGAAATACTCACATCGTATGGTATCACATCGAATGCATCGGAATGCATCTCGCTCTAAAACTACCAGAGAGAAAGGGGGTATCCTGAAGCCAAAAGGGGTCACAAATGGGAAAGATCCAGTTACGGAGCTGCTCGCTGTTGCACGACCTAGGTTTCGCGGGTGTCGGCGGCGTGGTGGACAGCAACGCAATGGGTTGAACAAGAGAGATGGGCCTAGGATGAGCGGACCTCGAGCGGAACAAGCAGTGGAGGTCCGCTGCTGACTCAGCGTCTGTCACCTTGGCTCGGGTGCCGCAGCGTCAACATTCAACTTTCAAGGAACGTTGCCTCAGACACACGTCACTGCAAGCCAACAGGGGCATGAAAAGTACACATAAAGGTGGGATTGAGAGGACAACCAAAAGATCGGTGATTAGAGAAGGAACATGACAAGGTTTGCGACAATCATAGGGGGATCTTATCTTATCATATGTGGTATGCAACAGCCGAAACCTGCTAGAGTTTAAGCATTTACCTTTTTACTGCTGATGCAGATGATCCAGCGTGTAGGTACTTGGATGACAGCAGAATCATGATTGATATTACAGTGGTTATCTAGCATATGGATGGAACCCATGTTGACCCCGATGACTTGCACGACTGGGTCCAACGCCCGAAGTCCCCACCATCCGTCCCATGTTAGTGGTCGAATTAGCAACAGGCTGAAAGCGGCCCATTCCACCTGTTCTGATGTTTCCCATTTGCGGCGTGTTTCGAAGCATAGCTGATGCAGCGACAGGCCCAACCCCAAGGCGCATTGGTCCCATGTTACCCATCCCATTGGCCACACCATCCAGGGTAGCTCCAGGAAGATTCATCATACCTGGGATTCCACCAACCATGTTGAAGGCATTCATACCCATGCCCATCATCGGGTTCATGCCCATCATCCCGAACGGCATCTGTGACATAGGATAGAACATTTGCATCGGATTTGGTTGGTTTGAAGGCATGAAGTTCATCGAGGTGCCTATAGTTGATCCTCGTTGATCGAAGTTGTCGGCTTGAGAACTCGAATTGGAAGGCGAGTTGGAATGCGAGCTGCTTGATGTCCGTTGCTGGTCTCGCTGGGAGCGCGGCTGAGCAGCCTTGACTTCGATCTGCTCGAGAGTTAGAGATTGGGGTGCCAGACAAGCCTTAGACGCAGTCACCTGCTTATCGTCGAGGATGAGACCCAGTTTGCCAACAAGAAGATCAGCGTTATTTGCGTCCTCGAATGTCACGAATCCGAAACCTTTCGAGCGGCCGGACTCCCTGTCAAGCATGACAGTTGCATCCACGACTTTACCATAGGCGCCGAAGAACTGGCGCATTGACTCTGGGGTTGTGTCGGGTGACAGACCTCCAACAAAATATCGCGTATTTCGTAGATGTTCCTCCCTAGGAATAGCACGTTTTGGGTCAATCTAGAAGAACACGCTCGTGAGCTCACTTCAAGAGCCAAGCGACATCCCTAGAATACTCACTGCCTTGCCGTCCAAAGAGTGTTCTTGCCCCAGGACGGCATTAACCGAGTTCGCGTCTTCAAATGTCAAGAAAGCGAAGCCACGCGACGTTCCTGTAGGGTCTCGCATTATAGTAACTGCATCAACCTTCCCATGTATGAGCTGGTTCAAGTCTTGAAACTCCGGGCTGCAGAACAATCACCTTTCCAAATTGCGAGAAGTAGTCTCTTAGACCCTCTACGTGGAGAGGAGGACATATCATTGGAAAGAATGTGTGTGATTAGCGGTATAGAAAGGAATAGTAGCAAGGAGCGTATACCATCTGTCGTAGCCCAGCTGAGACCGCCGATAAACATTTTGCTAGTAGTCGAAGTGGTGCAGTAAAAGACGGTGATCGTAAACGGTAAACGTAGGAGGTATTCAGAGATGTAGGTGCATCCGTATGTTCATAGTTGTATGAGGGGTTGGTAACAAAATTAGTATCCGCAAATGGTAGGCAGCATTTGTAGAGAGGGGAAGAGGAGCAAATATGCATAATACAAGGATATGGCTCGCATGTCCAAGGCAAGTATGAAGTACGGAGCACAACTGACAGGCAGATGTCATAAGAGCAGGCGCGGTGTTCACACCAACGCGTCGGAAGACACGAAATCCAGGAGCGAAAGAACGCGAAGACTCACCCATGATCATGCATCTCCGATGGTTTCTTCCCAAATACCGTCTCGGAAGACACCCCAGAACCAGAAGTGGCCTTATCAGTAGACGTGAACGTGGGGATGCTCGCCGGCCGAGCAGCAGCGGCCATCGTAGGGTTCCGGGGGAACTCCGTGCGCTGCTGGCGCTCCTGGCTGGGAGTTTGCTGATAAGCTGAAAACTGTTTTGCAACTTGCGCCGAGTACGACAAGCCTGCTGACAAGGCTGAGGGTTTGGAAGGAAGAGAGTTGTGAGCGTCGCTAAATGCAGAGGCTCCTGGTTTGGCGACAGATGAGAATGCCGATTCGTCGAGCTCAGCCGGGCCTGTGATGATCTCTATCTCCTCTTCGAGGTCTTGTTCTTGCGTTGGTGCGTCCTGGAGATCAGCAAATCCATCCTCCTCGTCACCATAGATATCTGCAAGAAAGGGGGTGAATAGACGTCTTCAGTTAGGGTGAGTCCTCGCACATACCACCGTACAAATCCGAATCTAGAGAAGGCTTAGACATGTTGGAAGAATATTCTGAGGGGTTTTTGAAGCGCGCAAGTCAGTATGAAGAGGACCGGGAGTGAAAGCAGTTTGAACGCGTGACATGACCAACAACGTCTTACGTGACACCATTATCCAACTCAGTGTAGGTAAAAATTTGGTGAAAAAAGCAGCTTGCGAAGGAAATAGTAATAGCTAAAACAGCGTGATATCCAATGTTGATAGGTATATGTGCGTAGAGTCCAACCATGTACATGATCCATACGTTATAACCGCGATAACTCAGTGGCGAAGCAGAAAGGTCGATGGTTAGATGACTTAGCGTACCTGAAGCTGACGGACTCATAAACGACTGAAAGACAAGCAGTAACCGCTAATGCACCCCATTAGCCGCCCGCAGCTCGTGAATCTCTCCTTCTAGTCTCTGGCGTGTCCTCTCCGCCACAGCGTCGTACACGAATTGTGTTGGGGGGCGGCGCCAGCGGGTGTCCGTCTCGTCCTCGAAGTCCGGTTCGCCTTTCGTATCGTTCGCCAAGAACGAGTTATCTTTCGAGTAGTAGATATCGTCTGGATCGAACGGCGCTACACGAATAAACTCTGATTATTTCCATTTCTTCAAAGAAAGCAAGGCAAAAAGGGGAAAACGTACGGTCTGACACAGCCTCCGGCTCGACGACTTTCCTCTTGCCCAGCGCCTTCGCACTGGGTTTAATGGGCGTATAGTCGTAGTTGTCTTCCTCTTCTCTAGATCCTCCGACCCCATTTAGCGACCGGACGTCCTCGTCGTATGCGTACCCATCATGCCCATGGCCATTAGCCTGGGGTTCCAACTTGGGCGTACCAGGTGAGGGCGTTCTCGAGTGCGACACCTGCACTGGGGATCGCGGGCCATGCGGTGCGGCTGGAGGCGGCGCGAGGTTCTGGCCAATGAGGGTGGGGTCAATATCTGACTCTGATCCAAGGGGCAGGTGGTGTGGCCGTGGGCGAGGGTGAGTGAGAGAAGGCTGTGGTGAATGCGAGCGGGAGATGGGCGACGGACTCCGGGAGGAGCCGCCAGCTGCAGTGGTAGCAGAGGGAAAGTCTTCGGAAATGCCCTCCTGATCGAGTTGCTACAGAACTTGTCAACACCCATCTCAGCAGCACCGGGAGTGGATGACTTACGCGTCTATCCATCCTCGTCTCTTTTCGACTGCGGTCCTCCGCCTTCTTCTCCATAGCGATACGATCAAGGTCTTCCCACTGCTTCAGCGCCTCGAGCAGCTCTGCATTCGCAGCCAGCAGCGCCGCGAGCAGCCTCTCCTCTATCGTCAGCTCTATCGGTGAATCCGGCTCTGAGACAGCCAGGTGAATATCGTTCGAGATCGTCCGCTTTCTGGCTGGATTCCGCTCGTTCCTCTCCTGATCCTTGACGGCACGGGAACGTTCGGCACCAGCAGAGGCCCAAGGTATTTGAGCGAAGATTAGTTCCTGCGAAGCGCGGCACTTTGCATGGAATTCCTGAAAGAAATGGACCTTTCAGATATATTCGAGACCAAAAGCCAGCAGATAGTGACTGACCTTGATGATTTCTTTCTTTTTCAGATCCTCCGGTCGCGATAGGGCCAGAGCCTGTGAAAGTAGGGCAGCATTGCCTTGCCCGATCTTACACTCCTGGAAGAGGCGGCGCATATCCTCCTCGAGTGGTATGATCCGGTTCCGTGTTGGCGATTTACGCTTTTTGACCGTTTGCTATTCGTAGGTATGGCATTAGAGCACAGGAGACCGCACATGTACACTGTCCACTCACAGGGGTAGGGGTTGGAGGGAACGAATCGGCGGGTAGGGGACTCGGCTCCTGATACGAGACGACAGGGACATCGAAGCCAGACACACGGCCTGAGGCCGGGGGGTGAAACATGGCGTCGTCGGTGTCGAAGGGAACACCCTGCTCATTATCAGCACTTCGGCGGGGCTGAGTGCATACAACTAGCTCACCTCCTCCGGTTTATCGAAAGGTTTTACTCTCCTCCAAAGCCCTTTAAATCCCTCTCGTTCATGCTTGCTGTCCTTCTCTGCTACAAGTGTCAGGGAGAGGCCACGACGTATGCGTTAGAACGTACTGGTTCCGCTAGCATAAGCAGCAGCAGCGACAACCTCGAGGAGACGTTCTCGGACAACAGGTGATGTTCTGGACGAGGAGAGTAGATCTTCTAGGGTATCGAGAAACTTGCGAGACGTCGATTGAGAAATAAACACATCTGATGAATTTCGCAACATGATTGCCCATAGCTGCAGAAATCTGGTCAAAACTCGGTGGCTAGCTTTCTGGAGTAGACGTACCCGAGCAGCGGATAGTTGAGCGGCGGGTTCTCCGTACCTAGTAAAACCATCGGCGAAGGTACACGAAGACGATGGAATTGTACGCACTTGAATTCACGCCGAAGAGCACGGACAGCCTCTTTGGCGTTTGCCTCATTCGCAGACGCCCGTTCACAGACCTCCAGGACAAGAGACCAATCCTCCGACGCCGTCGCAGTTAGATAGCCTGCGGAACGAATAACGATGACTGGAAGGGAAAGATCGACATGGCCACATACCGATCATCCTGGTGAGCTCGGCGTGGCCCTCGTCCTCTCGACGATACTCTCTGCCGCGATGGTCACCATGTGGTCTCTCCCGCTCCCGTTCGCGCTCCTTGTGCATCTGCTCTCGCTCTCTCTGCGCGTCTCTTTCTCTCTCCCGCTCCCGTTCTCTCTCCCTTTCTCGTTCTCTCTCCTTCTCCTTGTCTTTGTCCCTGCCCCAAAAGCCGCGCTTCTCCTTCTTCTCGACAGACTCGCGTCCTGGATGCGGGTGTCCGTTTTCAGAGATCGAGTACCGCTCTTCCGATTGCGATCTCGTAGGCATCATGACGGGCACCTCGGCGCGAGGCGGGTCCAGCGCTCGCAGGATGCCCAGGGCGACGGGTGCCGTGGGCTGTGCTTTCTTCCGGTTCGCATTCGCATGCAGATACGCGTCCCGTTGGGGATCGTGCTGGCGCACAAGCTTGTTGGGATTCGACATGGTTGAAACCGAGCCCATAGGAGACGCTGATCTTGGAGGAACGGGGCTGCCGAGTGGAGGCGAAGTGTTGGGTGGCAGTGAATTGAAAGACGACGACCGCGAAGGGGTATGGATGAGTGGAGGTGAGTGCGGATTGGGAAAGTGAGTGGTGTCTTGCTGGGAGGGCAGGATCTCCCAGTGCTCGTCTGCTGATGGGGGCGGAGCGGGCTGTTGAAGTTGCTGGGGCAGTTGAGCTATGGGGGCCTGGATGATGTGGTTTCCATGTGTCGCGAGTTTCTGGTACACAGGTGTGGAGAGAACGGGTTTTGGTGGCGGTTGGGATTCCTACCGCGCAGTATACGCGATTGAGTACGCTGTGCATCGTTGCTGGGAATACACTTACCTCTGTAGCAAAGTCTCTGGAGCCTGAGGCGGTCTTGCCCGACTTTGGCTTGTGGCCAAATAGTTTCTTCATAGTTCTGGACGAGAAACAAGGAGAACGGCTAAGCTATGCACAGCGAAACTACAAGGAGAGGCTGTGTACAGTAACAGTCACATGCTCAAGTATCAGATAAGATTCTCGACACCAGACCCTCAAACGCTGCCGCCGTGAACTCGAATGTCTGCACATACGCCGTCCAGCCCTCATACTCGCTACGCACATCTGCAAGGTCGTATGGCCCGCAGCTCGAAACCAGCACTAGCGGAACGCTCGGACTCAAGTGTTCCAGATACTCGAGCTGCCACCGTCGAAGATCTCCATTCCTCATCACGAAAACAACTCCTCCAACGCTGTCCAGCGTCGGGACCGCATCATTCTCTCCATAGACGACATGCGTGGTCTTCACTCTTTCCTCAAACATCTTTGCCAGCGCCAAATACGAAGGGCCCGCAGTGTTCCGCACCACACCATTCGGCCCTCTCAAAATCCCGTCGCCTGAATCAACCGCCCTGTTTACCGACTCCATCGCAGGTGTCAGCAACAGTAGCCGTTGATCGAGCATCTTCAACGGCAAAACATTTCCTGCATTCCATACCACCGTCGTGCTCTTTGAATACGCGTTGCGGGCGAGTTCCAGGTGGCTTGCGTGGATGTCGGAGTACGTGGCCTCTTCATCCCATCCTGCCGTAAACGCGTCCTTCATCGCGGCAATTCTTACCCCACTTTCCTTCAGTGCTTCCAGTTGAACCTCACCCTGCTCAAGCGCCCTATACACCCTCTCGACCGCACCTTTCTGCTTCTCGAATGTATGACAGATCATCGCGATGTCCGCCCTGGCCTTCAGAGCTCTCAGCGCACCTTCTTCAACTCCGCATCCGCCCTGCTCGGGCTCAGCGATGGCGTCCATTTCCAGGCAATCCGTGACCACTACTCCGCTGAATCTCAGCTCCTCTCTCAGAAGTGACGCCGTGATATCTTTTGACAGAGAACATGGTGTATCATTGCCTGTTATCAACGGGAGCGCCATGTGTCCAGTCATGACACAGGGAACCTCAGCGTCGATCAGCGCCTTGAAGGGCACGAGTTCTTCCTGGGCGAGCTGAGCTTTTGTCTTTGCAATCACTGGCAGGGAAAGATGCGAGTCAACGTGTGTATCGCCGTGCCCGGGGAAATGCTTCGCGGTGGGCGCTACTCGTTCTGAGACGATTCCTCGGGCGGCCCCAGATGCAAACTCTGCAACTTTCTTTGGATCTATGAGGTACGTCAGTTCAAATGCTGTAATTCCGTGGAAGAAACTGACCATCGCCGAAAGATCGTACACCTACAGGAGAATGATATATCAAAATCTGGTTTCTCCCATCGTCCTTTACGAATTCAGACTTACCAATGACAGCATTCCTTGAATCCGTGTTCACATCCGCGACGGGGCTATAGACCCAGTTTATCCCGACCATCTTCAGTTCCCTTGCCGACGCTGCTGATACCCTCTCTGTCAAGTCCACCGAGTCCGTGGCAGCGAGTGCCATCGCTCCTGGACTACGAGTGACAAAACTCGTCAGGCATCCTTGAAACAAATACAGGAGGCGCATACAACTGGGTCCCAGCACTGGGAGAGCTGAACGCCGACACCAGACCTTGTAGAAATAGATAGCATGATCACATGTATGCACGTATGAAGTAAGGTAATCCATGAACGCACCGTTCTCCTGATCAATGCCCACAAGCAGCGGCCTCTCGTGTCCTGCGGCCTTTGCGAGCTGCTGGAGAGTGCGGATGAGCTCTTGAGTCTGTTTCGTGCCTACATATACAACCCGTCGTGCATCGTGGTTGGTAGTTATTCACAAGCAATGAAGAGTAAGAAGACATGCGCACTTTGAACATTCCGCCTCATCAAGATAACATTACCAACAAGATACTTTGCGATCAGCGTCTTGATGTTCTCATCCACTTCAAACCCATGGAACCCCACCACAAAATGCTACACTTTGCCAACACCCACATTCAAGCTCAATCAACAGTCTGAGCTCTCAAAAGGGATTGAGAAAGACTCATTGTACCTGTCCAACTTCCCGTCTCACAGCCTCACTTTGCCCACTAGTTGCCATCTTGCAGGTAATGAGACTTGAGGACCTGTAACAGAGCTGCTGCTGCTATGGCAATGCTGGAACTTGAAGCTGCTGAAGAGGGTGGGATGAGAGGGGAAGTGGTCCGAGGTCATGTAGCAGTCCGGTCCGGGAAGAATGAGTGTGACCTAGAATAGTGTGATGTCTGTGACTGCAGTGGCTGGTAGGTGACAGCAGAGGAGAGATGGCACACGGAGGAACTCAAAAGAATGGGGTTAAACTGATATGAATTCACTGGGGACTAGCTATGCAGGATCTACCTTTATATACACAAGGGTGTGTAGCACTCCGTAGTTGGGGACCATCTCAGTAGATAAGAAGATGCATTACAGTACTATGGTGCATTATGCAGCACTATATAATGCACCATAACACAGTGTAACACTAAAATTGAGGTCGTTTTGACCCTCAAAATCAGGATTTGCTGATGTAGATAAGAAAAATGATAAGATGATGAAAAGGAAGAATACCAAACTGTTACACCCACCCTCCAGGCATTGCAGTGTATTGTCTTCACACCTGAGTTGACCATATTGGTTTGCTGGCCTGGCTTGGCCTGAAAACTGCAGCTTAGGCCCAGCTTTAAGAGGCTCAGGCTCATGATTTTGGAAGCCTGAGCTTTTGCCTACAGCTTCCCACAGCATAGGCTCAGCTCCAGCCTGGGCCACGGCTCACTGACTTACTAGCAAGTGACCCGTGCTTCGCATGTGGGTCTCATAGCAATTCAGTGTTAGATTATTTCTGAATATAAAGTAGAACTGGAAAAAATCCTCCATAGAATTGCCAGTTCTGGTACAGGCCCACTGGCTGGTAATCAAAGTGGTCATTCTCCTGCTAGAGGGTGTCCTGACCTTTTTTACCACCCATTCAACTGAGTAGCTGCACTGCCCAGCATGTCACAGTTGTGCGAGTTAGTGCAGAGTGAAACCATATTTCTTGAAATTATGAGAATTGTCCCACCGCTTGTCGCCAACCTGCAGTTGGCTCCTCATGGCATCCCGTGGCAAATACCCTCCTTGCTTCTCACAATCAGTGCCATTTTTGCTGATCAAGCTCAATCTCTCCTCCAAGCACCTGCATAAATCATTTGAACCATAAAATATGTAGTTCAATTCGACTCGAAGTCTCTTTTTGGATACTGTGAATAGGGGCATTACCATATTTGTGATGTGTCAAAGAAATAGCCCTCCAGAACACTTCAAAACCAGTGGCTTCCTTAGCACCTAGTGCCCGTTAACACAGTCCAATGTAGAGTGACACCTTCCAGTTGCATATCACCCAGGATATCCAGGATGCTGCACATCCCATCACCAGTTGCATATATCAGCCAATCAGAGCGCGTCTTTGTCTCTTACTTGTCCCTGTGAGAAAAAACAGCTCACTTTTATTATATTTGATCTGCAGTAATGTGAACTTGGCCAATTTTAGTGTGGTAGGTGCTCACTAATAGCTTTGAATATCTGATGTACGGCTTGTCATTGAGTCAATGTGCCAATGATGAGTGGAGATCCCTGTGATAGGTGAACCACTTTGGGGAGATGCTGATGTAATAATTCAGGGACTTTATGCTGCAATCAGTGTGTTTGTTGACACTAATCATTGGCTAATTGGGTTGAAATGGGATGGCAAATGGTCCAGTCACAGAAGAGTGGATAAAAATGGGGGCCCCCATAACAATTCATGTAGAAAATGGGTGGTGGCCTGGCACCAATGGCCTCAGGCTTCAGAATTTCGAAGCCTGAGCCATGGGCTGTCCAAAGCTGTATCCATGGCCCAGGCTTGGCCTGGCTTTTGGAGGCCAGCTTCAGCTGGCTTTTGGAGGCCAGCTTCAGCTGGCTTATGGCCTCTGAGCTGGGCCTGCAAATCACTAGTTGGCCATAGTGATGCATAATTTACTGTACTTACCAGCTATGTTAGCTAGAATTATATATCAAACCCTGTGTTTAGCCAGTGTGAGCTCATAACACAGTGGGGCTTAGGGATTGGCATGGGTAACCCTGGGGTATTCCAGGGCTACCTGTACCCTTATCCCAGCAAACCCACACCTGCCTCAATGGATAGGGGTTTCAACAGGTCAGGATAAGGGTTTCAAGAGGGCTTGCAGGTTCAAAAATCTACATGGCAGGTATGACATTGACAAGAGCCTGTTGCATTGCAGAAACAGCACACACTGTTGAATGATATGGGATTGTACTCTGTGATGGTAGGGCTCTTCATCATTTTTGTGCCCTTCATCATGCTATTGGTGCTCATCATGGTTCCTATACACATCATTGTACTCATCATTGTGCTGTGCTCATTGATGTACTCATGCTCAATGTGCTGGTTACCACAATCGTGCAGTGCCCTTTGTTGTGCTGTCAGTGCTCATTATTGTTCCTGTGCCTGTTGATGTCTGGCACCATGCTCAACCTTGCTGCCTGCTTGGGGATGCTCGATCTTGTCATCTCCTACTTGCCTATCAAGTAGAAGACAAGGCACAGGTGCCAGTCGCACATGTGCCAGCTGGTTCTCATGGTCTTCATTCTTGCCCCCTTCAACCTCTGCTCATCCCTCAGCTCCCTCCACTTGTCCTTGAGACCTATCAGCCCTCTTCAGATTCTCATTGAGGCTGTTCAGGTCCTTCTTGAGTTGTTCTGCTGCTCATGAAGACTATTAGGTTCCTCCATGGGCCCCCCACTCCTCATTAGAGGGTCACAAAAGAGCAATGGCAAGACAGAGTAGTCAGAGGTGAAGGCAAAGGCAAGACAGCAAGAGTGAAATGGGCAATGGCAAGAGTTGAGGGCTAGAGTGAAGCAGAGAGGCAAAGGAGCAGGGAGAAAAGGCTGAGGAACAAGGCTAAGGATGAAGGCACAAGGACAAGAGCAGGACAAGGTGAAGGGGCAGGTGGAAGGAGATGTGGCCATTTTCAATGTGGGTGGGTTCACTTAAGGGCAGAAGTAGTTGTAGAAATAAAAACAAAAAACATTTGAAATACTTTGTTTTGGATTTCTGGGCTGGTTCATGATGGGAGATAAGTGAGTGTGGACTTGCCTTGCCAGTGCCTCTTGTGCAATGGAAGGTTGAGGTGAAAGTCATGTCATTGCTGGCATAGTTAATCACAGTGAAACCATATTCTCATGGCCAGATGTGGACCCAGGAAACCAGTCTCTAATAGAAGTATAAACAACCTTTATACAAGAATGCTGCAGCAAAATGCCAATTTTGGGTGAAGCACTTCAGTGACCCCCTAGGTACTTACTCTTCACCTGATACATTTTGGGGTTTTTTTCAGGTGAAGGGTACCCCTCTAAGAATACTGTTGATGACCCTGAATTTGGCACTTTCAAAAGTCGAGTCAATTTTCTTCAGTGAGATGACTTCCTATGCCACAAAAGTGGTACTATATTACAGAAATATGTCTTTAGTTTCTAATTATGAAGTTTCATGATTTTTAGAAACACCTGGGAGTTGTAGTGAATTTTACGAGAGGGTGGTGTCAAATTTTGGTGTTTATACCAAGTTTGGCCACTCCTGAAATTGTGCCAAATTGGGTTGATGGCCGGCTGAGATAAGATGGCCAACAAGTGCCTCAAGAGCTCCTCCCTCTCTCATTCGAGCTACACAAGTCCCTTTGCCACAAAAATACATGTTGTTTATACTTTACCATCTGGAGTATAATGAGAGATTATAAATCCCAAGGTGTCATGTTATTTGGCAAAAATTCTGTTTTGGTTATTCAATGGGTCAAAATATGCTCATTTAACACTTACCCCTGCAGCAGGGTATTTGGAAAATTCTAAAAATTCAGACAGGCATAACATCGATTCATTAGCATACACATTATATATTACAACTTGTTTTGTGTCCATCTGTCAAATACATCATTCCTGGCACAGACTACAACTTGGATTGTTTCCAGGACATAATAAATTAAGAGCACAATTTGGGAGTGCATTTACAGAAGACAATGTCCATAGTGTGACAAGACAGTATTATATTCTAGTTTCTCACACCTTAAAGCATACACCATATTTTGTCCCACACAGAGAAGGGCTGACCTGAGCGAGAGGTGCAGGTCAGAATTGGTGGCAAGACCGTTTTGGCTTATGAAATCTCAGCCATCACTCCTGCTGGCGTTGGTGCAGTTCTCCTAGAGCATACGCACAATAGTTATCTGCAAAAAGAATGACAGAAATTGTGCATGCAATCGTGGAATTATGCAAACGGCCAACTACCAGGGATGGCCAAACTCAGGGTCATCAACAGTATATTCTGGGAATGTTCTGGAGAGAATGTTTTTCAGTGGCTGGAAGTTTTTGCCTATAGGACTTTATCCTGTTCCATGAACAAAGTTAGACAGCCTGTTTGTTCTTTATTCTGGACATTTGTTTTGTTTTCTCCAGAACATTCTACTGTTACCTGAGGTGCCAGGGGTCCCAATCTTGGAAGAGGGCTAGGGCTGCATCCAGGGCACTCCAGATCATGGTTCATATAGTGCTAGGACTGCATAGGCAAGAGCATCGCCACTGGCAGGATATTAGCTACTTTTGACAATATTATTATTCCCTTGCCCCATCCAGGCACTGCTGATTATGGCTTTCCATATCATTGGAGCTAGACCATTACCAATAGTGTATTAATATCTATTGCTAGAAACACACTGGTTAAAGCACTGTGACTAACAGGATGCTGGCTACCAGTTACCACAGTTTATTATTGCTAGGCTCTATTCAGCACATTGGAGATGGTAGGCTCTAAACCATGAGGACCATTTAGGCTACAGCATCTGAGCTGGCTTGGTATTGCCTACTCTCAACTCCATTCAGAATCTCTTAGTATTGAACTTCAGAAAATAAATAGATTTAAGGACAACTGGAATATCAGATCTCAAATCTTATATCAAGCATGATTACATTGATCAAGAATGAGTACATTGCCAAGATTCAGAATCTTGTGCTCAGAAGAAGACTGCACCTTCCAACTTGGACTCAAGGACCATTAAGATATCAGGTCTCAAAGCTTATATGGAGAATGAGTACATTGCCAAGATTCAGAATCTCAGCCTTAGATGAACTACCTCACAATATGAAGAAGTATACTGCAATATGCTGGACCTGTAGGGATTGTCACAGGTAACCCTGGGGTACTCCAGGGGCTATCTGTACCCTTACCCCAGCAAACCTGCATCCGCAACAACGGGTAAGGGTTTCAGCAGGTCAGGGTAGGGGTTTTGTGAGGGTATGCGGGTTTGAAAACCCATGCAGCGGATATGCCGTTTGCGGAGGCTGTGGCATCGCAGAAGCGACACATGCTGTCAAATGACGTGGTGTCACACTCTGTGATGGTAGAGCCTGTGGGTGGTAGGGGATGCGAGAGCAATTGGAGGAGGTGTGGGCAAAGAGATGTGGCAGGAGGGTGGGTGAGCAACCCATCACCAGCATTCAGAAACAACACTGCAGTCAAAAGACATTGGGAAGTCATCTGTGAGGATCCACAAAGCAAGATGGACGTACCATGCTGCTGCCTTCATCCCATCATCACTGTCATTGTCATCTCGCCACAGCGCTGCCTCAGTCTCTTACCCTTGTCCTTGGAGTTGTCTTGTCCTCTTCTTGTTATGTTGGAGACCTGAGTGGTTGAACATAGGTTGTATCGTGGGCTAGTTTTAATCGTTGTGTTTGTGAGCTGGGCTCGCTTCCAATCATCAGATGGTTGTTCAATTGGTGGCGATACAGCACTGGCAGAATGGACACTGGTCAGCAGCACAGTGATGATGTGGCATGTGCGGCGCATTACTGACAGGGATGCAAGTATATGTAAGTGTATGAATTGAATAGAAAAGACTTTACTTATCTCAGTTCATCTAGATAGGGCAATGAGGGAGATGGCAACTACAAAGAGGGGGTGAGGTTGAAGACAACCAATGTGATATGGCTTCATTGTGGCTGTGTCGGCAAATTCTGAGCCAGGCGCTGGACCTGCCAACCTGGCTCATGGGTGCAGGTTTGATGAGGGTACAGATTTGCCAACCCGTACCCCTACCCTGCTGACCCTACCTGCCAACCCAGTGGGTTTTCGAAACCTGTGACAATCCCTATGGACCTGCAGACTTGAACTCAAGGATCACTCAGATATCAGATCACTGAACATGCAAAACTACTCCCAGAACATTCTGCTAAACAAGCAAATAATCTCTTTGCAAATATAATATTATATTATACCATAGGGAGAATAATTCACAATGGTGAAAAAACCACATATGAGAGCAGCCATGGTGGGACTAACTACATAGCTGAGATGTGAATTGTATGGAACACACACCTGATAGTTTACTCAGCTGAGCATCTAATGTAGAACTATAGGAGCACTGTTCAGCTGAGTGCTAAATAAATAGGATGGTACATTGTCCAGCTCATTCCATGTCCGTTTTAGAAGTAAGGACCCATGAAGGGCTGCAAAAAAAGGCAGTGGCTACTCTGGTGGGTGGTGGAGTTTTTTTGGTAGGTGCCAGCAGCCAAGGAGGGGGTAGAACCTACTTCGCCTTCCTGAAGCCTGCTATCTTCAGTTCTGACTCCCTCATTGACATTATTCAATGGATGCATGAGATTACCTCAATGTCCGGCCAGGATACAAGGCTCCATTCAAGGTCCGGCTGTTCCTTCTTTCTTCTGACCACATTGGACAACGCCGCCATGGACCCTGCTGCGCTGCTTGTGAAATATCTCAGAGACAAGTTTGCAGCTGAAATTGCCCTTCAAGATGGAAATGTTGATTTTCCAGCTGAATGGAGGTTGAAATTCCTGGAGGACTGCAACCAAATTGTGCAGCAATTAGTTGCAGCTTACTGCAACAAGAGTAGGCCACATGAGCAAAGTTATTGCAATTTACTGAAAGGCCCAATATTCAGAATATCTTGACTGGTCTATTGCTGATTATTCACACTTTCTGGAAGTCCAGAGCCCTTGTTCAACAGGGCGCAATGAAACACTGGAGGCAAAGCTTTGAACGCACTTTCTGCCACTCAACACCAGCAGGAATCTTGAAACACAGCCATTTATAGTTGTTGACAAAGAGGGCCATATTGTTATGTGGTACCTGCCAGGTATCTTGGGGGAGGCGCATTGGGTAAAGAGAACCACAAGTGACAAACTACATGAGATGATCTATGACCAGGAACAAATGTGGAAGGGTGTCAAGGTTGTTCAATGGCTGCTTGCCACCAACCGGTGCTCCAAGAGTTGGTGTCTCAGCGACAAGTACTATATGGTGGCAGAAGAATGCACCATCTGCCTGGGGACCGCCAGTTTCTCCCCTGTGTGGTTCCAGCAGGCGCATGCAGTGAGTGACCCAAGTCTCGGTTGACACTCACTGACTAGAAACTTAGGCTACCAATAATCTAGAGGTATCTGCTACTCTGCGAACCATGGAGGGCCTTCAATGGCTCTGTGAGTCCCAGGAGGTGAACCTCCTCATAGGTGGCATCCTGGGGGTCATTCACCCGGCGTTGTATGAAACTGGCTGCCAGACAGTGCAAGCACTGCATGGAGATGTTCCAGTGAAGAGGTAGCTGCAGGAGTGAGCCTACAAAGTGTCTAGAGTGACGACCTTGCAGATAACACAACTTATTGACTGGACTACTACCCGATCAATAATATTCATAATTGATAAGGAGGGTGATGATTTACGGTATACAACTGAACATGATGGAACTGTTGACTAACGCGATAGCAACACTATTTGAGGGACTTGATCACAAGTCAGATTGACTAGCAAACGAACTCTAATGCCTGAGAACCCAGAGATGTACAATGGGGACGGTATTTGGTGTGGTGTGGGTTGTTTCTTATGATGGACTTGAACTGCTTAACTTAACGCGACTAGAAACTCGAAAATGCCTTCAGACTTCGTTCTCTTGACTTGACTTCTAATGGCTCAATTGCCCTTGACTTAAACTTATCCCTTTGACTGACTTACGGTACACAGACTGACTTACAGTACTCAGGCACTTGGCTTAATGGTCCTTTGACCGACTTAGAAGCTTATCACAGAAACTCGACTTCGAACACTCTTCACTTGACTTGTCTCGTTCTCTCAATTTGCCCCGAACTCAACACACAAAGCTAATCACGCTGAACTGAAAATCAGATTCTGGGGGGTAAAGATTGCTTCCTTAAACTAAACTATTCGACACTTTTTATACAAACACAATTAGAGGTATCTGGTATCTAAGAGTCTGAGCCAAGTAATGTACCATGTGCTAGATATGCAAATTGAAATGAAGCATGTGGTGTTTTATTGTGAGAACAGCATAGACCAACGCCACCAGCACTAATCAGGCATTATCCCTGACGAGTAACTATGACCATTTTGGTTCCGTCCATCATTCTCAGAAGGCATCGCGCAGTAATGAGACCGCTTCACTACTCTTGGTGGACCTTGGCTTGACTGACCACAATATCAGTCTTATCACGGTTAAGTTATTCTGTGTGTGCACATGGAACTCCCTGACTCATCCTTGAGACTTCACTTGATTTGCCATCTTGGCCAATTAGCACTCTAACACGATGTGGCGTATTGCGATATTAACATAATGGTGTTGACTTTGACGGGCTGTTCCTTACTCTGGTGGAACAGTTTAACCCTCAGTATGTTTCATAGTCCTTGGATTGTGACACTACATTTGCTTTTGTAATGCCAGATCACCCTTGTATCACGTTTAGCGCCTCTGCTTCTTTACTCGTTCGACTATGCTGGCTTCTTGCGCTTAGATGGTCTTGTAGACAAATTAATAGACTGTGCTTTGGTTTATGACTCTGTGGTGTATGGGTATACTAGTCTTTGGATAATAGCACATTAAGCACCATTGATCATCATGTCCCTAGTTGAAGGTGACACTTATAACAATTACTGGCTGTGTGTTCTTATCACAACTAGGTGCTATCATGTCAGTCCGAGTCTTTGACCATTGCGAGTAACATCTCATATTATCTAAGTGGGTGGCACTCTAACCAAGGGAGGCCGCAAAATTGTAGGCTTGTACGGAGCATGGCTCCTCACTGGTCAACAAAGGTGCCAATCTTGAGGATATCCTGGAGCTTTAGGCATTACTATTCACTGGCATCTCCATCATGAATAACCACCAGACACCTGTCCATTGTGACAGCAGTGGAGGCTTCAAATGCATGGACCTCCTTGCGACAGTCAGCCCTTACATGAATGGCAAGATGGATATCCCAACAGTCAGCATCTGGGTCCGCTACTCAGCAGGGACAATGGTCGGTATCACTGGGAGGGCTTTACTTCATGCTGCTGAAGCGACGGGTGAAAGAGCATGCTTTGCCTACTACATGAGACACAATGTCTTGAAACACCTCAACTTGGAGGAGCCAGGATGGGCAAAGGTCTCAGATATTGACGACATGGTTGCAGACATGATGGAGCCAGATGTGAAGCCCAAAAGACTGTGAAACAAGGGACTGGTCATTTGCTATGTACATACAAGGTGACAGGGAGCAGAAAGAAAGTGCAGTATGGTGTTCAAAAAGCCTGCAAATGGCGGCAACGTCCATGTGCGGTGCTGGGAAGTAGTGCCATCAGGGGGAGCTTCAGCAGCAGCAGTGGTGATGACACATACCTAAACTCCACCTCAAATTCAGAGGTCTTTACACTCCCCCACGTATCCCTATAAGACTCCAGTGGACTCCAGTGGAGTCTGGTAGAAATATATTAGCAGGAACACCAGCCAAAAGTGCCTACTGGACTCCACTGGAGTCACCACCCAAAGTCTACTGGAGTTCACTGGAGTCTACTGGAGTGGAGTGTCTATTTTCCACTGGACTCCTATAGGACCTCAGTGGAGTCCAGTTAACAATGCAGAGGGATGTCATAGTCATAGAAGAAAAATGTGACTGATGCCAAGATTGATGGTAGGTCATGCGACTTTTTATTTGCCTTTTCCTTCAGGGTCAGCTTCTGAAACTTTGATATTATGGCCTCAAATAGAAACAATTAATAAATATATGATTGCTAGGCCCAGACTTGGCATTAATAAAAAGTAATAAAGCCATCAAGTTTGCTGATGCCATCAATATAAGAGTCACATGTGACAAATTGGATTTTGAAGACAATATTGCTTGATCTATACAGGGACTGGGAATTGAAATATGCAGGTCACATGACTGTGAGAAATATTTTTTTTTTGGGAGAAAATCATTGCAATAAAAGCCCTAGGCTCAGATGCTTCTGAATCCACTTGAGTAATAGTATTTGGCTCTATTAATAACAAGATATAAGCCAAATAATGCCAAAATTTACAAAGATGACCTATTTTTTTTGATATTTTGCATTTTTCTTGCCAAGCACAGCAGCTGATGACATCAAACAACTTGATTCAGGGTCAACCAAAGGTGCTCTACCAATCCTGATGCTTTTTTCTGAAAAGAGTGATTATTAAGCATCTTGTTACATACTCTATATGCTGGACTTGGGCAATTGCTCAACAGACTATTATCTATTCTGATGCATAATAGGTACTGAGTAGTAGTCCATTTTGATACATATACTGGAGTCCAGCGGACTCCAGTAAGACTCCAGCAAGACTCCAGTATCACACTCCAGTAGAGTCTAGTATACTTTCTTACTGGACTCCACTGGACTCCACTGAACTCCACTATACCTTCTTACTGGAGTCCACTGGACTCCACTGGATAATATGCCAACTCCACTGGACTCCAGTGGAGTCCTATAGCACTCTGTGGGGCCACAAAGTACTGCAAATTCACCAGCCTGGAAGGTGCTATCGACCAGCAGGTCATCGTCCTCCAACTCTGAGTCTTGTTGTCCTGTTAGTCAGAGGAGGAATCCGGGGGTGAGAGAACTGGTGACATTGTCCATGAACTCACTTGCATTGGAGTTATTGGCACCAGTATCGACAAATTTGACAGCTGAGGGTGATTGGCACCTGGACTGAGGAGGGAACTTAGCAGGGCTTGAGCTAGGGCTTTCCTCGGTGGCCTGACTGGTGCTAACACGGGTTCCAGCGCCACCTCTGTTGCTGCCACTTGATTCAATGAATTCGAGACTGGGCGATCTGCGAATGAGGCCAGGAGGGGCACAAGGTGATGGAGAAGGAGAAAGATTGAGGTGCTGATTGGCCGCAGGAGAGAAGGGGTGCTGGCCGACTTCTGGGTCAACGATCGTCCCCCCTGATGCCTGACACTGGTTATGAAGTGCCGTCCACACTGTGTGTTGCCAGAAAAGGAAGCTGAGGGTGTCAGCCTGCCTCGCAATGGCAGCAGAGGCAGAGCTAGAGAGTTCTTCTGCCTCTGTCAGCAGCTCCCAAATGTCACCGGCAGGGAGCATTGGGGCGGACACGTGAAGAGGAGGGAGGGGATCTGACTGGCCGCAGGTGTGGGTACAAGGACAGGAGGTTCTTTGACTTTGTACAAGAGTGACAGCGCCCTCAGACAAAGCGTCATGAGGTCCAATTGGGGGAGCTGCTGTATGACTAGCCTCTGGAAGGACCTGAGGGCAGATGGTGATGGGTTCACCACTGCTGGTTGCCTGAGCCAGCAAACGCAGACACAGTGCCTCCAAAGGAAGCAGGATGCTGCAGCACCAGTAGTAGCCACCTTGAAGCTTCAGGTTTGGACAGTTGCCCAAACACCCCAATGCATCAGGGCGGACATGAGTCCAGTTGGGCAACTGTCCAACACAGAGAATTTCTCATTTGCAGAGCTCTCTGTCACACTCATTTTTTGGTGTGCAACCCCCTGCTCACTGTCTCAGACAGCGAGCAGCCTTGAAAAAGGGTGCGGGAAAATTTGGCAAAAATAGCCAAAAATCATGTGATTGACGGCACACCTGTGTGCATCATCACCAATGATTACTAATGTAAATACCACCAAATACAGCCTAAAAAGGTGTTTTTCTGCAAGTTTTTGGGTAATTCTGGCTCTCCCATGGCTCCGAAAATTAGGTAATGGATGTAGATTAGATAAATACATTTATCTGCGATTTATCAAATTATTTCCCACACCCTGCAAAGCCAGGGGCTGTGGGGCATGCTTGATAGGGGCTATTATAATGGGGTGGGATGGTGGGGGTGGGTTCCGGGTGCCACAGGGGCCTAAAAATGGGTTAGGTGGGTGCAGACATGAATGCTAATAATTATCATGACTCCCACGGGGTGCGGGATGGGGCAGCACGGCTGTAAAAGGCAAATTACATGAAAAATCCAGAGTCTTTTGCATTTTTAATACAAAACAATTCAATATCAAATTGAAGACTTAATATTTTGGCGTGAAACTTTGAGGACCTTTTCATCTATGGTGGCGGATGCTTCGAGAATATTTTGAGCATTTATTGTGAATTATGGGGTGCGCCACACAGCAGGGAATAGTGTGCACGGTGGCGTTTGATGCACTTTGCCCAATTAGGCAATTTTTTGATGGTTGGACATCCGTGCATAATTCCGGCTCCCCCTTGCATTATCTCGCACTTAGCTTTGGCTGAGCGAGTTATTTGTTACATTGATACCTTCCTGTAGACCCTTGTATCGTGTGAAACAGATGAGAACTCGTTGAGATAAGGCAAAGACAAATTTGGCTACTATAATGCATGGTGCACCCATGCATCCTCGGGCACATTTAGGGCCATTTAACTCAGCCAAAAATCATGTAATACATGTCTGAGAGTAATAGCACCATTTATAATGCCAGGGGGTGTCTGGGTGTAGTATATCTGAGGGGAGGGGGTATAGGTACACCAGGAGACCCACTCTGGATACCCCACTAAACGTACCTCTGAAAGTCTGAAAGTTGGTATGTCAATAGTGTATATTTATTAATGAATTTAACAGATTTTATCATATTTTTATGCAGCCTAGAAGCTGGGTTATTGACCGATTTCCCAGGATATAGAATATTCTATTGACCTCCAGGATGGGCGATATTGGCACATGTAAAATCATGATAAATGATGATAAATGTATAGTAATGGAACAAGGTACTTGCAGAAGCAAGGGAGTGTGTCTGTGTAAAGTTATTAAGAGGAGAAGGAGGAGGTAGTCCTCCACATGAGTATCTATGTAAATACTTACCAAATCCACATATCGCACCCATTCAAGTGTGCGTTCGGGTCAGGATAATGTACCTTAGTATATTTAAGTAGTGACAGATGAGGCTCCAATGCCTGGGTGGCATTGTATTTTAATATTAGTGGAAAATGCGTGAAAAACAGGAAAATAATTAAAATGACTACCTTGGACTTGCTCATAAATTACCAAACTTTATATGAGGACCTATTAACACTCCAAAGGGACTGCATCAGGAAAAACCTTTTTGTCTTAGGTTGTCCTTAAGATCAGCAGCCAAGTCAGGTGCACCTCAGGGCACTTGTGCTGTCTTGTGGTTGTCCTGAGGTGTCTTCACTGTCTTGACCTCCTCCTGCAGACATTCTGGGTTCTTCTAATTGGTAAGTAAAATGAAATTTACACTGTCTGGGCCCATATAAATTATTTTCTCATGATCTTCTAGCTGGGACACATGGGAAAAGAAATGTATGTCTGATATTTATTTAGATGGACAGTACTTGAGTTTCAATAGAAAACATCCTCCAAAACCAATAGAAAGGTATTTCAGAATACTCTTATATTCATTCTTCAAGTGCTTCATTGAATAAAAAGACACCAGGTATATTATTTGTGCCTCTGTAGAGGGGGAGTAGCACAGCAAGATTTGTTTATAGCAGGGGCAAAACAGACTCTCTTGCTCTAATTTTCTGCGTACATGTAGATACATAGATAGTGTATGTAGTCTCAAATTTTGATAAAGATACGTCTAATATCACCAGAGATATAGATGTGCACATTTTTCTTATTGAGCAAAGTCAAGAACATCACATTCTGTGTGCAAATGGTGACCAAACTGGCTGAAACTTGGTACACATTATCACATGTATGTATACTATTGGGTCCCAGAGTATAAATGCAATGGGCCTAGCAATTATGGAGATATTGCATGCAGAAACCCAGAAACTGCAAACTCTTTACAGGAATATTGTGAATTACATAGAAAGAATGCATTTATAAGAAAAATAAATGCCATAAACAGAATGAGCATAAAAATACAGTTCTGACAGTATATAATATGTAGGGAATTGGATCTGATAAAGATGTGCTACTACACATAGCATTGACTTTGGGTGATTTATCACCAAGGCATACTGCATGCTCAGCACAGCCACTACTGAGTGCTTTGTCAAGGGTCAAGATAAAATTCCTCAGCAACCGCTTAATCAATCACCACAAAAATTTGCACACTTTTAGATACTATATATGCTCATGCACTTGTAAAATTTCAGACAGTCTCCTGAAGAAATGACCAAGATATTAGTGTTGCACTTTCTCAAAAACCCGCATTGAGATACCTCAACCAATAATAGTGCGGAAAGCTCATAAGCTGGGATCCATTAACAAGAATATCAAAGGTACTTGCACACCAAATTTCAGTCTGATAGCTCAAGCAGTTGTTGAGATATTGAGTCTTCAACTTCAGGTAAAGTATGCACACTGCACCCTCAGCACAGCCACTGGTGGGCGCTTTTCCAAGGGTCAAGATGGAATTCCTCAGCAACCGCTGAACCAATCTTCATAAAATTTTACACACCACTAGGTACATTATAAGCAAAGGTGATCGCAAATTTTCAGACATTTTCGCAATGAAATACCTGAGATGTTAGTGTTGCACTTTCTCAAAAACCTGCATTGAAATATCTCAACCAATAATAGTGCAGAGAGCTCATAAGCTGGGATCCATTAACAAGGATACCAAAGGTACATGCATGCAAAATTTAAGTCTGATAGCTTCAATGGTTGTTGAGATATTGAGCCTCCAACTGCTGGTGAACACTGCTGGACGCTTTTCCAAGGGTCAAGATGGAATTCCTCTTCAACTGCTCAACCAATCTCCATGAAAATTTACACACTGCTAGATAAGGTATAGGCGCAGGCTATTGTAAAATTTTAGACATTTTCACGGTGAATTAACCGGGATACTAGGGGTGCGCGTTTTCAAAAACCCGCATTTGAATATCTCAACACGTAATAAAGCGAGAGCTTTATAAGCCGGGATTCATTAACAAGAATACTATAAGTACTTGCCTGCAAATTTTCAGCTTGATAGCTCAAGCAGTTCTTGAGATATTGAACCTCCAACTGCGGGTGAGCTATGGCACGCTGCACTCAGCACAGCCACTGCTGGGCGCTTTTCCAAGGGTCAAGATGGAATTCCTCTGCAACCGCTTAACCAATCTTCATGAAAATTTAGACAGTGCTAGATACATTATATGCGAAGGTTACTGCAAATTTTCAAACATTTTCGCATCAAATCACCTGAGATATTAGGGTTGCTCTTCTTCAAAAACCCGCATTTGAATATCTCAACAAATAATAAAGCAAAAGCTTCACGAGCTGTGATCCATTAACAAGGATACCAGAGGTACTTGCACAAGAAATTTAAGCTTTATAGCTTAAACGGTTGCTGAGATATTGAGCCTACACTACGAGGAAGTGCATCATTTTCAAGCTCTAAGTCATTTCAAACTCAGACAGGCTGAGCGCTCATACAGGAGGTGGAAGCTGAATATCTCAAGAACCGCTACAGCTATGGACACAAAAATCCACAGGCATCTACAATACATACTGTTGATAGTTTCTGCAAAGTTATATGTTATTTGATCAAATATTTACTGAGATATTAGAGGTACACCTTTTCAAAACTGTGCAGACATAATATAAAAATTTGAAATTTTGGAATATCATTCATTCATATCATGAGATCACTGGTGCAAATTTTGAGAAGCATAGCTGATATATTTCTTGCAGTATTCAGCTAGGGAGAATGGTCACATCTGTGCCATACATGGTGCAGAATCGTCACAATGAGTTGTGCGTCGCACAATCAACAAAGTCACATGATGGTCATGGCGCATTGTTTGGTTGTCATAGCTCCACCAAACAAAGTGTGCAGCAAGTGTCGTCAAACCTGCCAGCACTGTACTTCCATGACTCTTCCCATTCCCTTACCTCACCCACTGTGACGACGACAGACTATCATAGCTCGCTCTTAGTACATATGTCAGTTCTCTACTTGCCTCGTGACTTCATGTTGCTTACCTTTGTTTGTACACAATTACCTTCTTGCACCAGTAACATTTGTGTATCTCAGCTCTTACAATAATCAGTCTACTCTCCTGTTGCCCCTCATAAGGCTTATATCACATCGTGCCAGCTGAACAAGCTTGTACTTGTTCCCCTACTGAGGGTCACATGGTCTCAAGCTAGAGTTACAAGCACTCTTGAGCACTCAACAGGCCCTCGACCCTTTTCTACTCAATACTACGGATTACAGCAAGAAGTCCTATCGAACGGTCGTTACACCCACTTTCAAATGCGCTATCTTCTCTTTTCAAAGGTATGTCTTCTATCACATATTAATGATCTTCTTATTACTCAATACCCATATTTCCCCTTCACAGTGCGTCTCTCCTGCCAGCGCATACTCACGTAGCCCCCAGTTCATGGTCTCAACAACAGGTATGTACTTATTTCTTTTTCATTCAATGACTAGATTCTCATGAACATATTCCAGAACATGGTGCAGGACAAGAAGAGAATTGAAGGAGTGGCAATGCAAGAATTGGGAAAGTGAGAATTTGGGAGTCAGGTGGCAGCGTGATGGGTACCAGAGTGAGTTGTAATATTTTTTTTTTGTCTTCATCCTACTGACTATATATCTAGATTATGATATCTTCTTTCTATGCTATGGGTGAGTGCATATTTCAGTAGAAGGGGATTGTATTATAGCATACAGTACTAGTATTAGTGTAATCTGTTCAATGTACATTAGATAGAGAAATATAATTGAGTCTTCTCGAAATTTGTAAAGACAAATTTTGTAATGACCTGAACAGAGGGAGGGACTTGGCCTCAGCATGCTCTTGTGCTGTGCCCCTACACATCATCTGGTTGTCCCCAATTTACAGGAACTGCCTTGGTCTTGACAAAGGAGAGACAAGAAGAAGTCATCCTGGCCAAGGCCCAGGAGACAGAGGATGAACAACAGAGCAGAGGGGTTGTCAAGGTTGAGATTCAAGCTGGGGAATCCACTACACTACCTAGCTATTTATACTATTGAGAACAATGGAGAAGATCTAGGTTATGTAATGAATGCCAGCAGAACAATGACAGAGAACAATAAGGACAATAATGAATAGAACAATGAAGGGAAAGCCCATTGATGAACCAGAACAATGAACAATGGGACAATGGAACAATGGATTCAGGAATGAGATGTGACAAATTTGATATTTTATTCTTCCAAGAAACACCTTGGAATTTCATAAGACGCGCACCGTCCACCACTAGTATGGAGGGCGATGAGGTTATTGGTGCGCTGAAGCATCCTGATTGGTTGCAAATGGTATGCATTAAGGAGGGTGAAGTCCCATGCATCATCGCCTATGTTTCGACTAGGCTCTCCCGCTATCGTCCCACTATCATCCCGCTATGCATCGCAACATCGTCGACCATCACAAGATCCTTGTCCTCTCCATTTTCAGTGGGGGCGAGGTTCTTAATCTCATGAATGTCTATTCTGACAATCAACACACAGCCATTGAGCACCTCGCTGCTCGTGTGCATTCTCTACCACCTTTCATATATATGGCAGGCGACTTCAACTGTGTATCGACGACATGGGATGACTATGAGCATGGTGAGTCATCAACAGCAATATCCCTGCAGGACACCACATCTCAGATCGGCCTCAAGTGGGCACGACCTTCTAACCACAGACCAACGAGGATCAGTCCCAATCCAAACCAGAGATCCAATGTGTTGGATCTTGTATTCTTAGCTCCATCTGAGATCTTAATCTCGATGCCCAGATTGGAGCACAATCTCCAGGGTCTGTCAGATCTTGATATCGGTCCCGAACCGCCCAGATCTGGGCGACAGACAATCAAACCTGGAAGTGAGGCTGAAAAGTCTTTCATTTCGGATATTCTCCAGGATCTTGCAGCTATTCCTGTTGCAGCCCCAGCAACCAAGGAAAGCGTTGAAGCTTTAGCTGATGCTATCGTGACGGTGTTCTCGGACGCATGGCTTGCCCATTCGACTGAGTCCAAACCTACCAAGCGCTCCAAGTCCTGGTGGACAGATGAGTGCTCGGAGACATTTGGAGTATATCAGCTGAGCCGCTCACTGGCTGATTACAACAAGTTCAAGAAGGCGTGCAAGGACGCCAAGCATGATTTCTTTGATGAACGCATTGCAGAGATTGCTACCTCTCACAAGTGCCTGTGGGACCTAATGGAATGGGTCAAACAGCGCAAGCTACCACCCTGTGAGGCTATTCGCAATGGCGATCAGCCTTGTCATGATATGGATGACCTATGGGACACCCTACACAGCATGTACAACTTGGCCTCTGGTTGCGAGTATGATGCCTCAGTTTTAGACGAGCTTCCTGACGAGCCGGTCCGTGAGTGGGCTGACTTTTCAGAGCATGAGTTGCTGAGTGCCCTGAAGGGGTGCTCCAACTCCTCTGTGCCTGGACCGGACCACGTTACATGAGTCCACCTAAAGGAGTTGCTCAAGGATAGACATGTCCTTGCGCTCTTCATCGTGCTGGCCAATGCTTGCCTTAGAGTGGGGCATTGGCCACGTATATTCAAGGAGTCGCTATCGGTTATCGTACCAAAACCGAACAAGCCCTCTTATGCAGTGCCGAAGGCTTTCAGGCCTAGCGTACTCCTCATCACTTTCAGTAAACTTATCGAAAAGATGATTGCTAGCAGCATACAGTTTGACGCTGTCAAACATGATATCTTTCATCCAAACCAGCTTGGCGGCATTCGCCAAAGGTCAACTGAGGATGCTGGATTGATCCTGACTCATCTCGTCCGAGCGGGGTGGGTTAAGGGTCTCCAGACTAGCATGCTGGCTTTTGACATTGCGCAGTTCTTCCCTTCTATCAATCATGAAATGTTCATGGCTGTCCTGTGCAAGCAAGGTTTCTCCCCAATTTTGGTGGATTTCTTTGCATCCTACTTAGTTGGTCACTCCACAGTTTACTGCTGGAACACCTTCCAATCTGACTTGCAGTCCACAGACGTGGGTGTTGGGCACGGCTCAGCTCTCTTGCCTGTCATCTCAGGGCTCTTCATTGCTCCAGTAATGAAGCTCTTTTATATCAAAGCGGCACTGCTCAACATGACACTGCTCTCCTTTGTGGACAACGGGACCATCTTGGCCCAGTCCAAACAACTCGATGATAATAATGTGGGCCTGCGTAAGGCCTATAAGATTATCTACCTTCTCTTTGTTGCATTCGCACTTGTCCTTGAACATGACAAGACCAAGCTGTTTCACTTCTCGTGTTGTCGCGATGCCTACAATCCTTCGCTTGACCTGGGGTATGCCCCACATACAGGCGCTACACCTTTAAAACCCAAGACCTATTGGAGGTATTTGGGCTTCTATTTTGACCGTGGGCTCACTTTTCATGAGCACATTTGCTATTACGCCACCAAGGCATTCACCACTGTGCAGGCCATGCGCATGCTCAGGAACTCTACCAGAGGTCTTTGACCTAAACAGCGACGCCTCCTCTACAGATCATGTGTGGTTCCTATTGCCACATACAGTTATCGTCTCTGGTACTTCAATGGCACCCATAACAAGGGCGCCATGAACCAGCTCAAACAGATGCAGCAAAAAGTTGCTCTTTGGATTATGGGTGCATTCCGCACCTCACCCACAGGTGGTCTTGAGGCTCTTGCAGGTCTCATCCCTGTCCATCTCATGCTGAAGAAGTTGGCGATGCGCGCAGTGTATCGCATCGCCACCCTCTCAGACACCCACCCTCTGCACTCCATGATGGGTGAGAGACTCCTCAAACAGGCTGAACCTCATGCCTGTTCTGCCGCCTTGATGACCCCAGCTATGTGAGGGAAAGTCAAGAGCACTGTCATGGAGGTGGACGAACAAGTCCACACCTTAACTGAGAGCTTTGAGCCCTTTGCACCCGAAGCTCGCCCAGGTGATTGTTTACTGGACTGCTATGCAGACCATCTCCGCTTTGATGAGTGCGATCCTACTCAGGATAGGCACCCATACCTCGACGAGCTCATCGCAGATGTGAGAGCCGACCCACTAACAGTACTGGCTGCAGCTGATGGCTCTGTCCCTCAGTCTAACCAGTATCAGGCGACTTCAGCCGCTATCATCTACAAGGGACATTGTGAGCTCGAAAGGACTCGCTATGTCTCTGGCAGAGTTACCGCCCCTGATGCGGAACTCAATGCCATCTCGTGCGCAGTGCGCCTTGCTGTTAAGCAGGCAAACTGCCAACATATTATGGTCTTTACTGACTCTATGGGCTCGGCCCATAGAGCGGTTGACCCCGGCGTGCATTCTGGGCAGGCTTTTAGTCTGTCAGTATGTCGCGCTCTTCAAGAGTGGTTTGAGGCGGATGATCTCCATCGCATTACCTTCGTCTACGTCCCTTCCGCTATGCGGTGGGATATCCATGGTGAAGCACACAAGTACGTCACTGAACTCAAAGTCAGGGTTGGACATCGCAAGACGGACAACTCCATAGACGCGCTACGCTCTCGAGCTGCGCACTCAGTCCTGGATTCGTGGAATTCCACTTTCCAGGATCCAACTTACCGAGGCTCTGAATTCTTAGAGCTTCAACAGCCTGACGGGCGGCCGTTACAGCCATCGTACCTCAACGGGGGACCTTGGCTTTCAACCTTCGGACACAGTATAACTGAGTTCGCCCGCGTTTGCTGGTGTATAACTGGCCACGCGCCCATTGGAGCGTATTACCGTCGCTTCAAGATCAATGAGCCTCATGGCTGCACTTGCGGGGCTGCTTTGCAGTCTCGCCAGCATGTCCTCTTTCGCTGCCGCGATAGATATTCTGTACACTATCCCCGTTTTCTCGGGGATATTGCATCGTTTATGAAGTACAACCCTACGGCGTTTGGCTTCAACCGGGACCCATCGGGTGTCGGATAATCGTGGTGGGCGGGGTTGTTCCTCCTTTCGGGGGATTTATGGTGAATTGACACCACCGAGCTCTAGGGTTCGAAGACCTGCGCCTACCGCTATTTCTTCGCGCTTGCGGCCACTATTGTAGCGGGTTGCGGCGCCGCTAACCTTCTGCGTCTGGTTTCAGGCAGGCGCATCTTTGGCGTGTCGGCCTCAAGACACCTTGCCACCTCCCGGGTGGTGCTGTTCTTATCTCATTTGTGCTGCATGGCCTCTGAACAGCGTCCGACAACTTTGGGGTTTAGCGGGGCCTCGATGGTCTCTTCCCCTTATCCCACGTCACCGTTTTCGCGAGGTGGGTCTGGCTTTATGGGAGTTTAGGCGTTTGAGCCATAAGGCTCGTGGTTGGGGGGGCGGACGTCTTTTAGTAGTTTACTTAGTACCCAGGCCGCGTAGTGTACGTGTTTGTAGATAGCGAGCGGGCTGCCATCGAGCACCGCTATATAAATTGTTGATCAAAAAAAAAAAAAAAAAAAAAAAAAAAAAAACACCCCTGATGCGGTGATAAGGCTGCCAACGGCTAGCCTTATAATTTTGCAATTTCCCTACAATAGCAAACCCACATGTGCTATACAAAGTGTTATTAGTGAATGACTATAGACTTGGTCTTCATTATAGCACCTAGTCTTTAAGTGAACTTGATCGGTTAATAGACATGAGTGTGACCATATTCTATGGCACATGGTCAGTCATTTGTATTGAGTACACTACAAACCATCCTGAGACTAGTGAAACAAACCACAGAGTTGCATACCAAAGCACAGTTACGAGTTCTTACATAAGTAAGACTCGTTCTTTCAATCTGGGTCGCAGAGATCATTTTACTTTCCCATGTTATGGTCATCCATGTTTTTTTTCCCACAGTAAGTATTACATTGATGGCATAGCTACATTTTCAATAGTTCACTACATTTTTACTGGCTATTGTAGTAATGCTCTTCTTGCCCTCTGCAAAATCAAAATCACCAACCTCTCTTGCTCACTGCAGCCCTCTTTTGCCCTTCCAACCTAACCCCCAGCACCATCCAACAACAAGCCCTGGTGCCCAAATGATCCTGGACTTCACAGTTCAGCACCATTCACGCTTGTTCAGCCACTGCCACCTGCCCCTTTCACCCCATGACCACCTGCTCGCCCTCCTCACCCTCTGCCTCTTGCCCCTCCCAACTGGCCTCAAAAACAAAGAACAATGGCAAACCAACGTGCCCCTTCTTGCCCTTCCCCCCTTGCTCTCAACTTCCACCACCACCACCCCCTCTTCTTGCCCCTCTGACACCCCTTGCCCATCCCAACAGCCTTCAAGGACACTGAATGATGCTGAACACAGAGGTTGGGTGATGTTCACACTCGTTCTGTGTCCTGCCTGCCTGCCCACCCAGCACCGCCTGCCTCTCACCTTCCACCCCCACCACCACCGCTTCTCACCCTTCTAATGCCCCTAGCCCACACAAACAGCCACCCAGGACAATGAACAACACCAAACTTAGACATTCAGCAGCATTCGCAGTCATTCTGTGCCCCATCCACCCCTTCTCGTCCTTCCTCCCTCCCTCTCATCTTCTGCCACCACCACCCCCCTCTTCTTGCCCCTCTGATGCCCCTTGCCTATCCAAATGGTCCCCAAAGCACCCTGATGACAGCAAATGATGCCAAAGCTCTCATCCTCTAAAAAAGTTCACTTTCAGAACATCATGAAATAGAATAGATATATATTGAGAATAATTATGTGAAATACATGTTCCAGGAAGCAAAGGCCAAGTCATGAGTATGAATGAGAGAACACTGTTGTTGAGTCACAGAGGTGGTTGTTGTTGACTTGTGGAGGCTGTCATCAAGTCACACAACATGATGATGAACTGGTGGGGTGGAGTAAGTAATGGAAGGAGGGATTAGGGACAGTGACACACTATGCTGAGTCTCCCACTGCTCAGGTCTCCCTTGTGGTCCTTCTCTCCATCCAGCTCTTCTATAACCCTCATTGGAGGGCATGGCCATGGAGATGTTGGACCTGACATTGATCTGTGGAGGCGGTCATTGAGTTGTTGGAGCTGACATTGAGTTGTGGGGGACTGACATTGAGCCATGAGGGAGTGGCTTCCAGTTACTGTGGCTGATGTTGAATCAGCAGACCAGCATCAAGACATGGGGCCTATTATCAATTTGTGTGATGCAACAGAGAACTAGCAAATGAGTAAGGAAGAGTGGAAGAAGAGGTAGTCAGTCAGTCACTGCATTGGGCGTTCGGTCTCTGGCTACTCGGGTCTCCAGCTACTCGGGTCTCCCTTTGTCTTTCTCCTCCTCCATTCAGGCCTTCAAAATGTGTCCTATCCCTCATTGGAAGGCACAGATGCATGGTGTAGATATCTATAGTAGAAGAGGGAGAGGTGGAATGGTGATAGTAGCAGCAGAAGAAAGAAAGCAATGATGTAGCACGCGATTATGGCCAGCACAAGTCACCTGATCATTTACCTTACTGCCTACAAATGAAATAGTATTCACATACTCTACATTATATTTATGGGTACTATATTTTTCTCCTGTATTTTACATTAATTGCACAAGTTATTTCATGAGAATTGAATAAGAATTGACAGAGATATGGAATTTGCAAGATGAGGCGAGCGGCTGTGGTGGCTTTGTTTGTTTAGCCAAACATATGATGCACGAAAACTCCTGGAGAGTTTTCGTGCGTCATAGCTGTCAAACTCTGCTCACATGACCTAGCAAGTCACATGTCCTTCTACTACAGAAAGAGTGTCTCTATATCTCTGCAACAGCTGCAGCTACAGCTCTGAAATTTTATACACCATGAGGCGATGTTCAGGGAAGCTTACATAAGAGATTTCAGATCTTCAGGGGTGCTGTGGCATGAGATATTACATGTTTTAAATGCAGAAAACCCGCACCTCCATATCTCAACACCTACTGATGCTACAGGTCTATAATTTTGAGGCTAACATCACCTATATTACATCTACTTGTGTACGAGTTTTTAGGGCTGTTGATGTTCTTGATGCCAAGATATTGTGATATGCGCATTGTTTGAAATGCAAAAACCCGCACCTCTATATCTCAACAGCTACAGATGCTACAAGTCTATAAATTTGAGGCTATTATCAACCATATTAGATATACATCCAGACCGGCTTTCAGGTCTGTCAATAGTCTGAGTGCCAAGATATTGCAACATGCGCATTTTTGGTTTTTTTTTGGTGCAAACCAGTAATTTAAATATGCAGCCATGAATAATGAATGTACATCTATGAACTCTACATTTGCTAAAGACCTTCTGTATCCTACATAATGCTGCCAAGGTGTTCCAGTGCTCTGGTCCTTGCCAGGGGTAGAGATTTGAGTGCACATTTTCAGCTATTTTTAGAAATCAGCACTATTTAGTCAATTGTGCACACAATTCTGTGCACAATACTGATATTTTGGGACCAATATAACTGAACATTATGACTCCTTTGTTTCAGCTAGGGGATGTCTGGGAGAGAGGCCAGTGAAGCCACATTTTCATATTTTTAGGGGTGTGAAGCATTAATTTGACTGTAGATCTACCAAATCCTGGAATTTTCTCATGTTCAAGACCTCTACTGAGAGTTATGAATATTTCATGATTTATGATATTTTAAAATTAAAATTAAAATGGCCCAGAAATAATTGAAATATGCCAGCATTTGTCACAACCCATCCCCTGCTCCTGGCTCAATTATGCAACTTCCAAGGCTGTTATCTGGCTTCTGAGGCTCATGGTATTGAGCTGTGCACTTTTCAGATGCTTCTTAGACATCCAGGAATGAGCTCTGAGCTTCCAGAATGCTTCTGACATATGCCATGTCTCTAGCTCACCTCATTGTGCCTCCAAGCCATTGTTCTATTGTTCTTCATTGTTCTTATTTATTGTCTTGGCTGAGTTATCTGTTATATAATCATAGTATGTTATTCTACATGGCATAAATACCCATGTACAGTAGTTGATTCCTCAGTCAGAATATCAAACTTGCCCCATTGCTTAGAGTGCAGAAGAATTAATAAAAGAATAAATAGGACAGCTAAAGATATGAGACAAAAATGAACTTGTAATTGCCATGCAAAGCAATGGCCCACAATACCAAGTGTTGAGGACAGTGATAAACATGGTTCAACATTGTTGATCCTTTTTCGGCAATTGCCATATGGCTTCCGATTGGATGGTGGGTGTCTGTTCCGAATCCCAGTCTTCCATTCTCGAGAAACAGGATGTCTGTGGGCTCAGACATAGGCCATTAAGCCACAAAATAAGCATTGGAAATCTATTTGTAGATTAATTACATGCTTCGTGTAAATTTTAAAAGAGATCCCATTATAGTTGAGCTCAGAATAGCCCACACGAGCTGCTAGCGTGGTGATTTCGGGTCATGGTGCACATACTTACTTGCATGTACAGCAATAAAAAATAGTAAAATGGGACCACATACTCAAGGATTTTAACATGAAATATGCCCTCCACATTATGTAGGTCGCCCCCAAAGTGTGACTGTATTTTAAACGTCACGATCTCCAAACACCCATCTCAATGGTAAGATTTTCGTTGAAACCTGCAGTGTCAACATTACACTTACATATCTCTGTTATGTCTAGACGCATTTATGCCATTTAAGCTATAGAAATAGGACTTAATGTATCTATCAATCAGTACTCTGTATTTATTTCATAAAAATTTCCTTCTGTTGACCTTCCAGGAGGTTGCCAATGTCTTGCTCGACGTCGCATGTAGGCGGACCGGCAGCTCCAGCCAATGGGAACACGCAATGGAGTTTGCCAGAACGACAATCAACAATGTTCAACATCATTGATTGGTGCTCTCGACCACCACCTGCATCGCCCCGACATCTCAAAACGCACAATGAAGCTCGCAGTCATTGCATATAAGGTAAGTACTCCCATTTTCTTTTGTTTAAACTACTTATTCATGCATTATATTACCCCAGAAGGCCCTTCTTGTGTGCACCATACCAGCCACTGTGCTGTGTGCCCCTCCCCTTCAAGAAGGGATGTGGGCCGGCAAATTTGGGTTTATGGCAGCACCTGCCCCTTCCTCTACCCCTTCACGCGACCTCGCAGCCCTCCGACACCGCCCTCGCTTGCCTTAGACACCCTCAACACCTCCAACTATGCCATGTGCCACTCCCCTTCGACAAGAGATGTGGGCAGGTCTCTTTGCGTTTCTGCTGACACCCCTTCCTGTTCTCTTCCTTGCATGACCCCTTGCCATTGCCTACCCTTGACGCCCTACTACCCGCTCTACATGTGCTGTGCCCTCCCCTTCAACAGCCCAGCACCGCCCTCGCCCACCTTCGACACCCTCGACACCCCACACTTCAACCACCCCATTTGCCCCTCCCCTTCAAGAAGGGATGTGGGGCATCTTCTGTTCGGCTCCATGGCCCTCACCATACCCTCCCCAAATATCGCCCGTGTACAGACAAGACGGAGATAACAGGAAACGGAAGCAGAGAAGAAGATGGTGCGACCCCTTTGCCTTTGCCATCTCACCCTCCCGTCTCGCTCTCATGGCCACACAGCTGGCACGAACATGAGCATGACAGGCGATGATGAATATGTGCCCACAAGCACGACGCACATGTGGACAAGCACCCGTGATGAGCACTCGCAGGCAGGAGAACAGGGCCGGCATGGTCGTGTACGAACGGTGGCTTGAGAACGAGAGATGCATACGCCAAGGTAAGTGCTCTTTGGACTCTGGTGTGACTGGCACCATCGTTTCTCCACCCATGACCAGAGGCCGACCGCCGAGCTCCACCCACTGTCCTCAACAACATTGACAACACAACAACAATTGCACCTGCGACAACACTTCTATAAGCCACGATAATACATCACATACTGTATTTAAACAAGGTATCCTTATATATCAGGACTGTGGTTTTACAGTCCACCTACAGAGAGTGGCCTTGCCAGGTGTGCCGGGGCTCGCGGCTATGGGCAGGGCATGTCAATATATGCAAACAATGCAGGAAACAGTGCTCGGACACTGTTCCTCGTCGTTTGGGGTGCTCCTGCCCCCGTTTTCAATGGGGAAAAGGCACCACTGATGAGGAAACATATTTCCTCGTCATTCTGCACCATTTCCCCTGCTGTTGGGGGGGTGGGATAGGCTGGATTGGGAGGGGGCAATCTGGATGATGCAGCATTTTCTTGGACACTGGTTATTTTTAGATATGCCGCAGCGGATAATGCTCGCCGTCGTCTATTATGATGTCCGACAAGCTCGGGCATTCTCGTAGGACACATGAAAAAAAGAAAGAAAAATTGTATTAAATTATAATAAAATTAAGTACAACCGTGCAGGTGCTAGTAGAGTGACCTGCACTGAGATAAGAGATGAAACAAGCAGAAATGGTGCATTCATGGAGCACCGTTTCTGCTTGGGACCTGCCGCCGTCCTCATGCTCACCTCGTTTGCCCTCACCATATGGTGGGTCGTGCTCGTGCTCATGTGGCTCCTCACCACTGCTGCCATTGTTGTTGGTCATCACCGACACTGGCGTGGTCGGTCTCGCCCTTCCTTGCCACCGCCGCTGCACCCACCGCCATCGCTGTTCTCATTGCTCATTGCTGCTGCTGCTGCTGCCGTCATCGTTGTCGTTCCTCGCTGCTGCCGTTCTCGTCGTTCACGTCCTGCTTCGCTGCCACCTGTTGCTGTCATTCCTGTTGTTCCTCGCCTCTACTGCTGTTGCCGTTCTTGTGTTCCTCGCTGTCGTTGCTGTCATTGCCGTTGTTGTTGTTGTTGTGATCATGGTTCCCCACTGCCTTTGTGGTTCCTCGCTGCTGTCATCATCGCTGTTGTCCGCTCAGACCTCGTATTTGCTTCCTCAACCCCATCCTGAAACACCACCCCCATCCAAGCATTACAGTATCTATGAGACACCGTGCTTCCATGGATGAGGTGCAGGAGGTGGAGTGAGAGGTGGCGGGAGGCAAGGCAAGGCAAAGCCAACCTGTCTCCACCCTTGCAGCTTCTTTTGCCACCAAATCCCATTGTACAAGGTTACACAGTGCCACTTGGACACTGTGGCTCTGTGTATGGTACAAGAGGGGGCAAAGAGACGGGTAGCAAGGTGAAACGAGGGGTGGGTGATGTTTGAGCAGATGGGGGCCCAGGTGGGGGGGTCGTGACGGTCGATACGGACAGTCCTGAGCTCATTGGGCTGATCGTCATGGATCGTCAAGGGAGGGTGCATCGGCGTCGTCTGCGCCACTGCAGACAACGCCGATCATGCTGGGATGGGGAGCAGGAAGCGGGTGAGAGGCCATTGTGAGGAGAAGAGTGCAGCCACGTACCTTCACGGGTTTGCGGCCCATGCTTGTCCCCCCAATGCTTGTACACATCCATTTCCCCCCTCCTCCTCCTGCTCTTGTCTCATGCTCGTTTCGGCGCACTTGCCCGCATGCATGTCGACCTCATTGCATGTGTGCTCACCACTGCCCATCATCTTCATGTTTGTTCCAGCCATGTGGCCAAGAGAGTGAGACGGGGGGGTGAGATGGCAAAGGCAAAAGGGGTGTTGCTCCATCTCTGTCTCCCCCCCACTTCCATTTCCCTTGCCATTTCCATCTCATCTGTACACGGGTGGTATTTGAGGAGAGTGTTGGGTGTGGCGAGGGCCGTGGAAATGAGCAGAAGATGGCCCACATCCTGTTGAAGGAGAGGGGCACACTTCTATAAGCTACAAGAATACATCAGATACTGTATTTTTACAATGTATGCTTATATGTCAGGACTGTGGTTTTACAGTCCACCTACGGACAGGGCCTTGCTGGGTGTGCCAGGGCTCGCGGCTGTGGGTGGGGCATGTCAATACATGCAAACAACACAGGAAACAGTGCTCAGACACTGTTCCTTGTCGTTTGGGGTGCTCCCACCCCCATTTTTGATGGGGAAAAGGCACCAACAACGAGGAATGATATTTCTTCGCCATTCTGCACCATTTCCCCTGCCATTGGGGGGGCAGAATAGCTGGATTGGGAGGGGGTGGTTTGGATGACACAGCCCTTTTTCAGGTCTCATAGCTATTTTTAGATTTTGCTGTAATTACCATGACACATCTATTATATTGCTCTAGCCGTCGTCTGTTACGACATCCGGTGAGCTCAGGGGGATCTCAGTACATGAAAAAATTACAAAAAATCATCTTAAATTGAAATAATATATTATGTACATGGTGCAGGTGGCTCTACTAGCCACCCACTCTGAAATAAAGAGAAAATGAGTAGAAACGGCGCACCATGAATGTGCCATTTCTGCTTGGAGGGACCTGCTCATTCTGCCCTCCTGCTGCTCATGCACCCCCTCTGCTGCCCGTTGTGGGGCCTTGGCTCGTTGTTGGTCCCTTTGCTGCTTGTGTGGGGCCATCGGATGGGGTCGTTGGTCCCCTCTGCTCATGGGCGTCTGTCGAGTTGTCGATGGGGTTCTTTGCTGCTCGCTGGGGCTGCTCGGTTTGTTGTTCGTCCCCTCATCTGCTCGCAGGCAGCCCCCACTGCTTGTTGGGTCCCTCATCTCCTCATTTGGCCCCCTCCTCTGCTTGTTGCGCCTGCTCGCCTCCTCATTAGCCCCTTCATCGCTCGTTTTCCCCTCTGTGGCTCACCGGCCTCATCCATGGCTTGTTGAACCCCTCAGCTGCTCGCTGTCCCCCTGCCTGCTTGTACCACCTTTCATTCTCCTCAGTGATGTTCGCGTCAATACACGGACAGCGAAGGGGTGAGGTGATGGTGAGAGGCGAGGGAGAGGGCAACAGCAGGCGAGAGGGGGATGGAGGGGGCAGAGGGGGCAGAGGGCCGAGGGCGAGGGCGAGCGAGGGGCAGCTGAAGGGTGGACGAGGGGTGGACGAGGGGCTAGAAGGCAGGGCAAAGGGTGACAGGGCGAGGCAGAGGGCCCCCACTGTCATCATCATCCTTCTCCTGCCATAATTGTCATGCTGCCCTCCCTGTCCTTGTCGTGCTGCCCTCTCCTCATCATCGTGCTGCTTGTCGTTGTTGTTCTGTGCCCTCCATCATCATCGTTGTTGTTCCATGCCCATCGTTGTCATTGTGGTGAGACGGTGGGTGAGATGGTGGGGCAGAGGGGGAGGCGGGTGAGACGGCGATGTGGGCGAGTGGGAGAGGTCAGCGGGATGGAGAGGTCGGCAAGAGGGAGAGGTTGGCGAGGTTGGTGAGACGGTGGGGCAGAGGATGGGGGTCGGGT
>CACVBS010000036.1:698171-714204 GCA_902728275.1 Cyclocybe aegerita | reverse complement strand
GGGGGAAATATGGTAAAAATTTAACCATATCAGGTAAAATATAATTATCAATATTACTTCTAAATAATGACTAGCTTTCAGATTTTATAATTATAACTTTTTTACCTTTATTTGATCTTACTTCCTTTTGCATACCTGGCTGTATCTAGCTTTTGCTCTCAATCCCTTAAAACTAGAGCTTGCTTCGCTATTGTTCCCTTTTGCTTTTGTTTTCTGTTGTTTGTAACCCTCGGGTTGCTTTGTTTGTACCTTATGGTAAAAACCATAAGGTACAAACAAAAGTAAAAACAAGAGCAAAAGATATAAAATATAAATAAAAACTAGGCAGGAAGGTTTTTATTTAAATAAAACTTGCTAGGAGGAGTTGCAATGCAAGTAGTATAAAATTTAATTATTTTTAATTAAAAGAGTGTAGTATTAATTGGTTAATATGTTGATCTCCAAAATCGAAGATAGGTGTTCGAATCACCTCACTCTTGTGCCAATATTTTTAATATTATACTATAAACTATAAGCCTTATTTAGTTTTTATACTTTTGATTTATAATAGTTTTATTAAAAATTACTAGTTGCTTCGCTTTTTTAATTAAAATTTTATTTATTTATAAAAATAAAAAAAAAACCAAGCAAATCTACTTATAGCAATACAGTATCTTTTTTTTTTTCTTAATTTTATTGTTAAGGTAGCAAAGTTATAAATAAATATGAGTAACATAAAAAAATATACTGCCTAATTAAAGTACTAATTTAATAAGATACAGTTTGTAAAATATAAACGTAAATAATTAGCACAGGTTATAAAGAAAACAAAAATAAAAAGTAAAAACTAAATAAATAATTTAGCATCTTTAGCTTAAATTGGCAAAGTATCTGTTTTCGGCACAGTTTGATACTGGTTCGAATCCGGTAAGATGTTTATAGTTAATTTTATTTGCCTCTCCCACCAACGGACCTTTGTTTTTACAAGTCCTTGGATTTTTATTATTATTTTTATAATAATATTAAAAATAATAACAAAGGTTGCTTATTTAATCGCTAGAATTTTTACTTTCATTTTTTATTATTTATGCCTAGTAGCACCCTGCTTTTATTAAATAAAAGGTTTAATTGCTAATTAGGCAGAAAAAGCTAAACACTTTACCTAGCATTTATTTTTATATCTAAATATTAAATACAAAACGACAAAGTAACCGCTATTTACTTATAATAATATAAATACAAAGAGCAAAAGGTATTTGAATAAGCGAGTATTTAATAAAACAAATAAAGTAGTTACAGATAACAAAGATTTAAATAATTTTATATTAAAAATAGCCTGAATAGTTTAATAGGTAAAACGGCTTACTTGTAATAAGTAAATAGCGGTTCAATTCCGTTTTTAGGCAGTAGTATTTTTATGCTATATAAAAATTGCAGTTTATAGTTATACTATAGACTGTCAAAACTTTTTTTTTTAACTTTGCTCTATTTATAGTATAGTTTCATTAAAAGTAATTAAATTTAATTAGCCTAGTTTTTATTTATATTTTATATCTAAATAAAAATATAAACGAAGCAAGCCTTATGGTTTTTATAAATAATAAGACCTTGCTTATTTAATCGCTAGGAAGTAGGTTTTTTTATGTGCCAATATATATAAATATATTTTTTTATATAAGTGAATGTTTTTTTTAATATAAAGGTAATACAGATAAATCTAGCTTAGCAAAATTATAATTATTTATATCTTTAGCTTTACTTTTTATTTTTGCTAAGCTAATTAATATAACAAATGAGTAGCTCCCCTTTTTTATATTATTTTTACTGTATAGTTAAATTTTGTTTTTGTTTGAAACCCGAATGGTTACAAACCAGAGGGCCTTATGGTTTTTACCATAAGGTACAAACAAAGCAACCGAGTTTATTTATATTTAAATAAAAATATAAATTGAAAATAGCGAAGCAAGCTCTAGTTTATATTTTATTTATATATACAAATATAAATAAAAATCCTTCGGTGTTTACTCCTAGCTTTGCAATTTTTATTATAATAAAATTTGCTTTTATTATGAAATAATTGCAGCCTCTGCCTTTTTATTACTTTATATTCTCTTGCTTTTGCTCTACAAAAGGCAAGAGCAAAAGTAAAATATAAAGTAAAAATAATAATGAAGGTCTCGGCCTTGCTTCGCTAGGGACAAAGGAAAAAAAAAAGCAAGAGAATATAAAGTAATACAAATGCAGCACCGAAGGAAAACTAAAGATATAAATAAGAAATATTTAGTATTAATGAGTTGTAGTTTAATTTGGAAAAACACCATTTTTTGGTAGTGGGTTATATCAGTTCGATCCTGGTCAACTCAGAGAAAAACAATAAAAAAAAATAAACATAAAAATATTAGGATACTAGGAAAGTATAAAAAATATAATATAACAATTATTAAATGAAACAAAAATGAATAAAAAAAAAAATGAATATTTCTATAATATTATTTTTAATAGGAATTTTAGGATTTGTATTAAATAGAAAAAATATTATATTAATGCTAATAGCAATAGAAATAATGTTACTATCTGTAACACTATTAATATTAATAATGTCTTATAGTTTTGATGACAATATAGGACAAGTATTTAGTATATATATAATATCAATAGCAGGAGCCGAGTCCGTTATAGGTTTAAGTATTTTAGTAGCATATTATAGATTAAGAGGAACAATATCTTTAAAAAATTAATGTATTTATCTATAATAATCTTACCCTTATTAGGTTCAATTGTTAGTGGTTTTTTAGGTAGAAAAGTAGGTATTACTGGTTCTCAAATAATAACTTGTAGTAGTTTAGTAGTTACTTCTTTATTAATAAGTATCGCTTTTTACGAGGTAGGTATTTGTGGGTCACCTGTAATAATAGATTTATTTAGTTGGTTGGATATAGAACTACTAAATATTTCTTGGTGTTTTTATTTTGATCAATTAACAGTTTCTTTAGGAATAGCTGTAATATATTGTTCAACATTAATACATATTTATAGTGTTGATTATTTATCAACAGATCCTGCTTAGCGTTTTGGGAAAACGCTACATAGGGGGAATAAAACTGCCAAATTCCGGGGACACCCTAAAGCTTATGGTACCAAACTATAGCCGAAAGGCTATAAGTGGCCAGAATAATTCTCTGGGTATGGTAACAAGTCATAAGATGAAGGAAACTGAAATGGGAAATCGCGGATCTAAGTCAGACTTCAAATTGAAATCTGTAAAAGAGCAACGAGTAGACGGTAGTTGCTTTGGATTATATCCAAAGTTAAGGTATACTCTAATGGGTTTCGAAAGAAACTATCAAGTCAAAATCCTTTCTAAACAATTAAAAGTTAAAAATTTTTCTACCTTAACTCCAACATCTCCTATTAATCCTTGGTTTTTACTGGTCTAATAGACGCAGAAGGTTCTTTTTCCATCATAGTAGATAGAAATAAAAGCCGTAAATTAGGTTGGCGTGTACAATCTAAATTTCAAATTGGTCTACACAAACGTGATTATAATTTATTAATTTTGTTACAAAAATATTTAAAAGGGGTTGGTTCTATTCATATAGATTCTAATCGAAACAGAGTAAATTTTTCTGTGGATTCTAATAAAGATTTAGCAAATTTAATTAATCATTTTGATATATACCCTTTATTAACTCAAAAAGGAGCAGATTTTATTTTGTTTAAAGAAGTTGTAAAACTTATTAAAAATAAACATCATCTTTCTCTGGAAGGGTTAAAACAAATAATTAATATTAAAGCATCAATGAATTTAGGTTTATCTTACATGTTAAAATCAGAATTTTATGGTTTTGTTCCAATGTGTAGACCCATCATTAATACTAAACACATTCCAGATGCCAATTGAATATCAGGTTTTGTTAGTGGTGAAGGAACTTTTGATGCTCTAATCACTCAGTCAACAAATAAAATAGGATCTCGTGTTCAATTAAGATTTAGAATTGTTCAACATGAAAGAGATATTAAATTAATGGAAAATATAGTTAATTATCTAGGTGCTGGTAAAATATACAAATACCCTAATACACCTGCTGTATGTTTAACAATAGTTAAATTTTCAGACCTTAGCTATATTATTATTCCTTTTTTTAATAAAAATCCTATTTTTGGTGTAAAACTAGAGGACTCTCTGGATTGGTGTAAAATTCAGAAATTAATTTCTGAAGGTTCACATCTTACAGTAGAGGGAATGAATTTAATCCGAGAAATAAAATCGGGGATGAACAAAGGTAGAAATTAATTTATATTACTATTTAATTGCATGATAAATTTGATTGCTATGCATAATCAAAGATTTTTTTCTTATTTATCCGCATTTACTGCTGGAATGTTAGTTTTAATATGTGGAGGTAATTTTTTTGTTATGTTTGTCGGTTGGGAAGCAATAGGAGTAGTATCTTATTTATTAATAAACTTTTATTTTACTAGACTACAATCAAATAAAGCAGCAATACTAGCACTAACAATGAATAGATGTGGTGATATGTTAATGAGTATTGGCTTTTTTGCTATATTTTCTATATTTGGATCTTTAAATTATTCAGAAGTATTTAGTTTAGTACCTTATATTAATGAAAATGCTATTACTATTATTTCATTGTTATTATTAGGGGGTGCTTTAGCTAAAAGTGCTAATATTCCTTTACACTCATGGTTACCTGGTAGTATGGAGGCTCCTACACCTGTAAGTGCCTTATTACATGCGGCTACACTAGTTACAGCAGGAATATATTTATTAATAAGAGTCTCTCCAATATTAGAATACAGTAGTACAAGTTTATTAATAATAACAGTAATTGGATCAAGTACAGCATTTTTTGCAGCAAGTTGTGGTTTATTACAAAATGATTTAAAAAGAATAATAGCATTTAGTACAATTTCTCAATTAGGGTATATGATGATGGCTATAGGTCAACACTAAGGCCTATGTAAAATCTTTCTATATGCTGGGAACTCCTAAAGCCTTAAGTACTTATCCTTCCTTTAAAGCTAGATAAAGTAACAATCTTAAGGATATGACAGCTGCCACATGGACAATCAGCAGGAAACCAAAAAATTTTAATCCATTTAATTTTTAGTAGGATCCTCAGAGACTACACGAAAGAAATAGATAAGTTATTATAATTTATTTATTAAGATATAGTCCATCTTTATTAGAAATTTTAAAATATACTTGTTTAGTATGCTATTATTTTTATTAGTTATATTTTTTTACAGAACCAACCCGCCTATTGTCGTTGGGGTAGATTTCTTTGAATTTAAAACTGGAACTTTATTATTAAATCCTATTTATACTTTAGCTATACCTATTTTAAAAAGAAAAAGAGGTTATATGCCAAAAGAAGAAAAAATTAGAGTTTCTAATAATGTACCAGATTGGTTTAAACAAGTAGTTTGTGGTTTAATGTTATCAGATGCTTCAATTAGAATGAATGGTAGTCAAGCAACTATGAGTGTTCAACAAACTCATAAAGAACTAACAGAAGAAGTATGGAAAATGTGTTTTCAATTAAATTTAGTTTTAAGCGATATCCATATTATTGATAGAATTAATAGAAAATTAGTGTATTCTTTTCAGACCCTTTCTTTGCCTTTTTTCACTTCTTTATATAAGGAATGGTACCAAAAAATAGATAATAAAAATTATAAAGTTTTACCTTTAAATTTAGATTCTTTATTTACACCATTGGCTTTTGCATTTTTAATTATGGGTGATGGAAGTTGAGATAAAAGTGGTTCTAGGTTAATACTTCATGTTAATAATTTTAATTATAGTGAAGTTACTTTATATTTAAAATATAAAGTTTACTTAATAAATTTAATATTTCTTCTTATGTTGTTAAACAACCTCATTCTGATAACGATAGAGGTTATGTTATAAAAATACCTGCAAAGGATATATCTAAGGTAAGAGACCTTGTATCTGATAAAATATATCCTACTTTAAAATATAAATTAGGTTTATAGTAAATTAAATACTAAAATTTAAATATTTAATACCAGTAAAAATATAATTAATTAGGTAATTTGCATAGACCCCTTTTTAGAAAATATTGGTTTACTTTTCTAATTTAGGTAATTTTATTCTAAAAATATATCCCCTCTCTAGCTTATTATTTTTATTATTATAAAAATAATAATAAAAAGAAGCAAGCTACCGCCTTTATATTTTTATTTCTCTCCAACATTTTTATAATAATAAAAATTTGGACAAAGGTTGCTTTTGTTTGTAAGCCGAGGGAAAAAAGCCGGTGGTACTTGATTAATATTAGAATAATGCTAAACATTTATAAAAGCTTAGTCAATATAATGTTGCATTAATGCATACTGTAAATCATGCTTTCTTTAAAGCATTATTATTTTTAGGAGCAGGTGCTGTAATACATTCATTTGCAGATCAACAAGATGTTAGAAAAATGGGTGGTTTAATTAAATTTTTACCTTTTACTTATTCAGTTATGTTAGCAGGTTCTTTAAGTTTATTAGCTACACCTTATTTAACTGGTTTCTATAGTAAAGATTTAATTTTAGAACTGGCTTTTGCCCAATATAGTTTTAGTGGTATGTATGCCTATGTATTAGGTTCTGTTACAGCAGGTATTACAGCTTTTTATAGTTTTAGATTAATAAGTTTAGTTTTTTTAACTACACCTAATGGTCCTAAAGTATCTTATTTAAATTCACATGAGTCAAATTTAGCTGTAATTCTACCATTATTAATATTAGCTATATTTAGTATATATTTTGGTTATGTTTTCTCAGATTTATTTATAGGTATTGGTTCAGATTTCTTTAAAAATTCTATTTTTACACACCCTAATAATATTTCATTAGTTGAAGCTGAATTTTCATTAAATCCTTTTATTAAACTTTTACCTGCTATATTAAGTTTTACTGGAGCCTTCTCTGCTATATATATGTATCATCTACAACCTATATTTATGATTAATATAACAAACTATAATTTAGGTAGAAAGACTTATGCTTTTTTAAATGGTAAATATTATTTTGATGTAATTTATAATCAATTTTTTATTAGTGCTGGTTTAAAATTAGGTTATACTATTTCTAAAGAGATTGATAGAGGTGCTATTGAATTATTAGGTCCTTATGGGTTATCTAACTATTTATATAAAACTGGTATTAACTTAGCTAAATTAGATACAGGAGTTATTACAACTTATTCTTTATATATTGTTTTATCTTTACTTTCTTTATTGGTTTTAATTTTTGCTCCTATATTATTATTTAATAATACACAAATATCAGAAAACATATTTAAATTTAATTATTTTAATAGTTTAGAAGAAATTAGATTATTTATTATTTACATAATATCTGCTTTATTTGTTGCTTTTCCTTCGAAGAGCCATTAGATTTTCAACGGTGAAAATAAAAAAAAGCAAATACCTTAACTAAAAAAATATTAAAAGTATTTAACTAAAATTTAAAGTCTCTTTTTATTTATATATTTATTTATATTATTATATTTATTTATATTTTTATTTTTAAGCTTTTACACCCCTACTCCTATTCCTAATTTAAAAGTTTAAAAACTATCGCTAGCTTTGTTTATATTTGTATTTATATACAAATATAAATACAAACAAGAAAAAAGAAGAAGCTTTGTATGTAAAAGGGCAGAGGTAACTTTAAAAAAAAGAACAAAACTTACCCAAAAAATATATTAATATATGAAAATACAAACTAATAAGTTACTAGATTTAATTTATTACCATCTCCACTTTCTTATTTTTATTATAATTAAACTAAAACTTGTTTTAGGTAATTTAAAAGTATACTTAAAAAAATTTAAAAGTACAAAGTAAAAGGAAGCCCAGCCTCTGCCTGAGGTAAAAACTGAAGGTGCTAATATTATATACTCTAATTTGTAAAGCTAAATTTTTTTATTATTAATTTAATAATTGGAGTAGCTAGAAATAAATTGTACAAATATAACGAGTATGCTGAAACTTGGTAGACAGGTGAGTTTTAGGAGCTCATAATATATTTATTGTAAGAGTTCAAGTCTCTTTACTCGTATATAAAGTATTTTTTATTATATTGCTACCTCTCCTTGCTAAGCTTTATTTTTTTCATTAATAAGAGGACTCTGTAGCTAAATTTTATTTAAATATAAATAAAATTATTAGTAGCTTCGTAAGTCGCAACACGCAACTTATTTATACAATTTTTATTTTATAAAAATATAAATAATAAAAAAGCCAGATATAATATAAAGTAGTTGTAATAACTTTTATATTTAATTTTTTCAGACTATAGTTTGCTAGGTTAAGGTTATTGCTTATTATTAACCTTTCTCGCTTATTATACTTAGAAGTATGGTATAATTAACTCAAGCCTATGTTAACTTGCTTATAAAAATTTTAATTTATATATTTAATATAAATTAAAATTTTATAAAAAAGGGAAACTTTTGACTAATTTGAGTTTTTTCGCTCTCTTGCTTTTGTTTTTGTTTTTACTTTTTATTTATATTTTTATATATAAATAAAAATATAAACCGATAAACCAGAGGGCAAAGGTAAAATTATTTATAAAAAAATAAATAATAATTATGATTAAGATTAAATTATGCTAAGATTTAAAAATAAAGCAAAAACAAAAAATTAACAATGTATACTTAATAAAAAACAAGATTTAACCGGATATCAGAGAATGAATTGGTTAAATTCTACTAATGCTAAAGAGATAGGTACCCTTTATTTAATTTTTGCTGTTTTTGCTGGTATGATTGGTACTGCTTTTTCAGTTTTAATTAGATTAGAATTATCCTCTCCAGGTGTACAATTTTTACAAGGAGATCATCAATTATTTAATGTAATAATATCAGCTCATGCCTTCATTATGATTTTCTTTATGGTAATGCCTGGTTTAGTTGGTGGATTTGGTAACTATTTTTTACCTATACACTGTGGAAGTCCAGATATGGCCTTTCCGAGGTTAAATAATATTTCTTTTTGGTTACTGCCTCCCTCATTATTATTATTATTAATGAGCTCATTAGTTGAAAATGGAGCTGGAACAGGATGGACTGTTAAATATAAGCAGTCTTATTATAGTAATATAATAATTAATAAACTCTACTCGATGCGAGAAACTCTTCTAATCGGAAGTAACAGCTCACCTATTTGACCCAGTTTGCTATTAATTAACTACTATTCAAATTTTTATTTTTTGTTTCCTCTTGTTTTTAGTCATAAAGCAAAAGCAATAGATAAAAATAAAAAGCGAAGTATAGGCAAAAGGCAAAAGTTCAAACTAATGGAAGAAAAATTGTTACTGACATGGAGACAATTCGCCTGGATAATAAAATTAAATTTTCAAATTATCCATCAGAGACTACACGTAGAGCATCTTAAAAAACATTATAGCATTAATGTTAATAAACATACACTTTCAGAAAATAAAGAAACATTTTATCAATGGTTAGTTGGTTTTACTGACGGTGATGGTACTTTTTCTATAGTTAATCAAAATAATAAATGGTCTTTAACTTATAAAATAAGTCAAAATACTTACAATTTAAGAATTTTACACTTTATAAAAAATCAATTAAAAGTAGGTAGCATTTATATAGAAAAAGGAGGCAATATAGGCCACTTTAGAATACGAGATCTAAAAACTCTAGAATCAGTAATTTTTCCAATATTTGATAAATATTCTCTTCTAACCTCTAAACACTTTAATTATATCAAATTTAAAAAAGCTCAACAAATTTTATCTAATTCTTCATTAAATAAATTAGATAAAGATACTCTTATTTATAATCTTATTAACAGTAAACCTAGCGTAGATTATATATCACCCATATGGTCTATAGTAAATAACGAGGTCTCTAATTTTGATGCTGCTTCAAAAGTTATGAGTAAAGCATGGTTAATAGGTTTCACAGAAGCTGAAGGTAGTTTTTATCTAGTACAAAAAACACAAGGTAGATTAGTACATGGCTTTGAGATAACAAAAAAATTAGATAAAATAGTATTAATTGCAATAAAACATATTTTAGGTATTAGTACTAATGTTAAAGTTACAAAATTAGGAACTTTTACTGTTGTTACAACTAACTCTCGTGCTATTGAAAATATTATAAATTATTTCAAAAACACTATGAAAGGTATGAAATCTATAGAATATAGAATATGGTCAAGAGCTTATGTTAAACACAAAGGAAATTTTTTAGCTTTAGAAAAAACAAGAAATCTAATGCGAAATATGAGATCTAATAGATATACACTATTAGATATGAATGTTAATAAGATGAAGGAATAGTCCGAACTCTAGTGAGAATTAGAGAGTGAAATGATAGTATTAATTATAATTATATAATTGTATTAATATGAGATTTCCAACATTTTTGTTATCCTCCTTTAGCTGGAATCCAGTCACATTCTGGAGGTTCCGTAGATTTAGCTATATTTAGTTTACATTTAGCTGGAGTGTCTTCATTATTAGGTGCTATTAATTTTATTAGTACAACTTTAAATATGAGAACAAATGGTATGTCTTTACATAAATTACCTTTATTTGTATGGGCTATCTTTATAACAGCTATCTTGTTATTATTATCTTTACCCGTATTAGCAGGTGCGATTACAATGTTATTAACTGATAGAAATTTCAATACTAGTTTTTATGACCCAGCTGGAGGTGGAGATCCTATTTTATATCAACACCTTTTCTGGTTTTTTGGACACCCGGAGGTTAAAATTATAAGCCTCTTAATGTTGCTGTATGCTGGAAACACTTCGTTAACTAGTTTTAAATACTCCCTCTTAATTGATATAGTAAAAAAGTTAAAACAATGAAGCCAATCAGCAGGTAACACTTTAAAAAGTGGAACCCCAGAGACTATACGCGACAATACTGAAAATTTAAAAAATATTTCTATTCATGTTCCTACACACTTAAAACCGTTAAATGATAAACAATTCGGGCATTATCTGGCCGGATTGATTGATGGGGATGGACATTTCAGTTCTCAACAACAATTGGTAATTGTATTTAGTTCACCCGATGTTCAATTAGCCTATTATATAAAAAGTATAATAGGTTTTGGTAATGTTAAACAAGTTAAAGATAAAAATGCTTATTTATATATTATATCTAATAAAGATGGTATGCTTAAAGTTATTAGTTTAATTAATGGTAAATTAAGAACTAGTAATAAATTTTATCAAGTTATTAATAATATACTAGCTCACTCTAGATATTCAAAAGAATCTATAGAATTCAAAATGAATAATTCCAGTGATTTTCAGAATCACTGAGTAGCAGGATTTGCGGATGCAGATGCTAGTTTCCAAATAAAAATTATTAATAAAAATAATAGAGCAAAACCAGAAATTAGATTAAACTTTCAAATAGATCAATCGGATAAAAACATTTTATTCTCGATTAAAGATTTATTTGGAGGAAATATAGGGTATAGAGATAGTCAAAATACTTATTATTATGGATCGACTAGTTTTGGTTCAGCTAAAAAAGTAATACATTATTTTGATAAATTTCATTTACAATCTAGTAAGCATAATAATTATCTTAAATGAAGAAAAACATACCTATTGATACAAGAAAGACACCATTTAACGGAAATAGGAATAGAGAAAATTATAAAATTAAAAAATTCAATGAATAGAAATTCAGTATAAGATAGAGTCCCAACAAAGACGAAAGTTTTTGAGTATTAATATTAATAGATCTTTATTAGACTATTAAATTAATCAAAATTATTGTTATATTTTAATTATACCAGGATTTGGGATAGTAAGCCATATTGTATCAACATTTTCAGGTAAACCTATCTTTGGGTACATAGGTATGGTATATGCTATGTTTTCTATTGGGATTTTAGGGTTTTTAGTATGGTCTCACCACATGTTTTCAGTAGGTTTAGATGTAGATACGAGAGCTTATTTTACAGCGGCTACTATGGTTATAGCTGTTCCAACTGGAATTAAAATCTTTTCTTGGCTGTCATATTCCTTTAGTAAGAATATTTATATGGCCAATCAAATATACTTAAATGTTTTAGAGCACTATAGTTTTTTAAATGATAATTTATTTAATATATTCCCCAGATCAAATAAAAATTATTTACCACTAAATAACAATTGTAAAAGCCTAGTATTATATGGATCTAATTTATCTTCTACAGTTAATTATCCTAGGTATACAAGCATTGTTAAATATATGGTAGGTATTCCTAATAAAATTTTATTTCCCTTGGTAGGTATTTTATTGTCAGATGGTTGTTTAACTATTAATAATAGTAGTAGGCTATTGATGAAAGAACAATACCCTAAAGATCTTGGAGCTAGATTTAGGTTTAAACAAAGTATAAAAAAATTAGATTACGTTTTTAATGTATTTTCTCTTCTTTCTCATTATTGTATATCTTTACCAACTTTAGTTAAAACAAGAGTAAATAGAAAAGATTTTTTAGGAATTGAAATTATTACAAGATCTTTACCTTGTTTTCTTGTACTATATAGAAAATTTTATTATAAAGGAAAAAAAATTATACCTGTAGATTTTTACGATCTAATAACTTATGAAGGTTTAGCTCATTGAATAATGGGTGATGGTAGTTTTGTGAAGGGAGGAGGTTTATATTTACAAACTCAAAGTTTTACTGTTGAAGAGTGTATATTTATTATTAATACTTTTTATATTAAATTTGATATTGAAAGTAAAATACATTTTCAAAGAGGTTTACCTACTTTGTATTTAACAGTTGATTCTATAAATAAAATATATCCTCATATTCAAGAATTTATTATTCCTAGTATGAAATATAAATTTCATTATAAATTAACGTCTCTTACTCAAGCTTCTATTTAAGATAAGGTAATTATAACCTAAAAATTTTTTTGGTAGGTTTTCTCTCCTAATTTTATAATAATAAAAATTTGGACAAAGGTTGTTTTTGTTAAGAAAAAGAGGAAAAGTAAGAAGGTGAATTAACTATTACATTTGAGTATAGGGGGCAAACTCGAGGGAAGTCCTATTATATAGAATAAGTAATATATATAGGATAATCGTCGAACTAAATCATAATTAGGAAACTATTATGTAAAAGCGTAGAGACTAGACGCTCCATGATTTCTAAGTAAATTTATAAATTTGCCTCTTACCTTCTGCCCCTTTATATTTTTATTTCCCCCTCCTAGCAGCTTTTTATATTACTTTTGCTCTTGTTTGCCTGATGGTTTTTACCATAAGGTAAAAACAAAAGCAAGAGAAAATATAAATAAAAAAAAAGCAAGGGCTTATTATTTTTACTTTATATTTAAAAATATAAATAAAAACAAAAGGGGATATAGTTGGTTAAGGGATAATTATTATTTATATGAAATTATAAGGAATAGTCCAAAATCGCCGGTAACGGTTTAGAGCAAAACTCTAATAAGAATTTATCCCTAGTTTTTATTTATATTTTATATCTAAATAAAAATATAAACGAAGCAAGCCTTCGATTTTTGTTTTACTTTTTAGTAAATTAATGGGGGACAAAATTTGAGATAATAGGCCAACTAAACCTGAAATGGTTGAAGGCTGAACCTTGTGCTACATTATATGGTGGTAGTTTAAGATATAATACACCATTATTATTTGTATTAGGTTTCTTAGCTTTATTCACTATAGGAGGATTATTAAACCAGTTGGTTCTCCCTTTAAAGATCGCTATATGCTGGAAACTTCTGACAATTATACTACTAGGGTATATTAGATACCCAGTGAAAATGTATAATTTTGAAAAATCAGCAGGTAACCAACGGATTGAAAATTTTGTCCCAGTAGGAACCTCAGAGACTATACGCGGTCCCCATATAATAAATATGGGAAGATATAGTCCGTTAAATCAAAATTCATTAATACAATCAAATAATCATAACTTTATATATAAAAATACTATTCGTTTTTATTCTACTTCTAATGTTGAAAATAATATTAAAGATCTACATCCTTTAAAAACATATGATAATTTTAAAGAAAATAAACTTGATATTTTAAAAGAGCAAAAAGACAAGTCTGGTGTATACTGTTTAATTAATAAAATTAATGGTAATGCTTATGTAGGAAGTTCTATTAATTTAGCTTCTAGAATGAAAAATTATCTTAATAATATCTTTTTAAAAAGTAAAAAAAATATTAATATGCCCATTGTAAAAGCTCTACTAAAATATAATCAAGAAAGCTTTACTCTTCTAATATTAGAATATGTAGAACCTAATTATTTAACTATCAGAGAGACTTATTATATCACATATGTAATGCCTTATTATAACGTATTAAAACAAGGTTATTCTTCTTTAGGTTATAAACATACAAAAGAGACTAAAGAATTATTATCTAAATTAGCTACAAACAGAACACATAGTGAAGTAACTAAAGGTTTAATAGCAAGAGCTTTAACTGGTGAAAATAATCCTTTTTACAATAAAAGTCATTCTATTGAAAGTAAAGTAAGAATTATTGAAGCTAAATCAGCTTACCCAGTTTATGTATATAATTCATATAAAAAGTTAGTAGTTATTTTTCCTTCTGTTTCTACTTTAGCTAAATTAATTAAATCTAATCATTCTACTATAGTTGATATTATAAAAGAACAAACTATATTCAGAGGGGAATGGTATTTTACTAACTTACCCTATGATATAAATAACACTCCTATAATATCTGATTGAACTTTAAAAGAATGTGAAAAATTAATATTAAATATAAATAATAGTAGTCATATTAGAAAGGCAGTATTTGTATACGATAAAAATAAAAAATTTATATGTAAATACGAAGGTGTAACTAAAGCTCAAGAAGCTTTAAAAATAAATCATAGTATTATAAAAAAACACGCCAAGTTAAGCAGTGCTTATAATGGTTATATATTTAGTTATGAAAGATTAATAAATTTAGATTTGTAACTGGTGTAGTATTATCTAATGCTTCTTTAGATATTGCTTTCCATGATACTTACTATGTAGTAGCTCACTTCCATTATGTATTATCTATGGGAGCTGTATTTGCTTTATTTGCTGGTTTCTACTATTGGACACCAAAAATTGTAGGTAGAAACATTAATGATTTTTTAGGAAAAATTCATTTCTGGACTTTATTTATTGGGGTTAATTTAACATTCTTCCCTCAACACTTTTTAGGAATGGCTGGTATGCCTAGAAGAATCCCAGATTACCCTGATGCCTTTAGTGGGTGGAATGCTATATCTAGTTTTGGTTCATTAGTATCAGTAGTAGCAACTATTTTATTTGGTTATATTATATATGATATTTTCTCTAATGAAAGAATAACTAATAATAACCCTTGGGCTGTTATACCTTATTTTTCTTCAGATGTAGAATTATTTAATGATAACCAACCAACTAATACTTTAGAATGGACATTAGCTAGTCCTATACCATACCACGCCTTTAAAATGTTACCTATCCAATCTTAATAATTATATAACTCTTGCCTACCTTTTGTCTGATAAGTAGTTATATTTTTTATCTCTCCTAAGGTGTTCCATTTTATATTTTTATTTATTTTTTTCTTTTGCTCTTGTTTTCTGTTGTTTGTAACCCTCCTAGCAGCTTAAAAGCAAAATTTATAATAATAATTTTTGCTTTTTAGCTGCTAGGACAAAGGGAAAAACCAGAGGGCTTTTGCATTTTTCATAGCTTTATATTTAAAATATAAAGTACAAACAAAAGCAAGAGCGCAAAAGCAAGAGAGATAGAAATAAAAATATAAATAAAAATCCTTAAGACTTGCAAAACTAGGTAGCTTTGGAATATATTTATATTCACTCAAAGGAAGGAAAGCTAGAAAAGGTGGTAATTTAATCATTTATCCTAGCGATTTTAAAGCAAATAATAATTTTATTATTATTTATAGTAATAATTTAAGGTATATAATAAAAAAAAAGAGTTTTAAAAAAAAGTAAATAAAAGTAAAACTCCATGCCCCTAATTTATCAAAA
>CACVBS010000036.1:681508-696348 GCA_902728275.1 Cyclocybe aegerita | reverse complement strand
AATCCTTTATTAAGTTTAAGTTTAGCTACTTCTTTATTTTCTATGGCTGGTATTCCTCCTTTAATTGGTTTTTTTTCTAAACAATTTGTTTTATATTCAGCTTTACAAAATGGTATAATAGTTAGTGTTATTAGTGCTTCTTATTATTTAAAAATTATAAAAATTTTATTTACGGAGTCGACAGAATCTGAATTAAACTCTGTTGCCTCTGCCTCCAGCCTTGGCCAGGAGGAGGAAAAATACCAAGAGGAAATTTTAAATAAAAGTGAAAACATTATTATTACTAATACTCATAGTTATTTAATTTCTATTTTAACATTATTTATTTTATTATTTTTTATTAAACCTACTATAATATTAAATAGTACACAATTACTATCCTTATCTTTATTTTTTGTTTAAATGAATAACTTAATGTTTATTTTTATTTTTGTACCTATTTTAGCTGGTGTTTTATTAGCTTTAAATGTTTTTTTAGCTCCTCATAAACCAGATGAAGCCAAAGTTTCGGCTTATGAATGTGGTTTTTTAGCTTTACCTGGTCAAACTAGAAATACTTTCCAAATTCATTTTATGATAGTTGCTTTATTATTCTTAATTTTTGATCTTGAGATTTTATTATTATTTCCTTTAGCTGTTTCTTTATACCAAGTTTCTATTTTTGGATTTACTATTGGAATAGTATTTTTTATTGTATTAACCATAGGATTTGTATTAGAAATAGGTTCTGGAGCTATAGCTTTAACTAATTTTAATACAGAAAAACAAAATAATATAAACTTATTACCTGTGGACCATGATAAAAATAACGACTAAAAATAAGTTATCCTTTCCTTTTTTATTTTTTATTATTTTTTGTGATTTTACTTTTTATTCTTATATGCCCTCTGATTGTATTACAACACCATTTGGTTACTTTTAGAAACTTTTCTTTACAGAAAAGTTATTATTTTTAATATTATTATAAAAATAATAATAAAAATCCGAGGACTTGTAAAAACAAAGCTCCGTTGGAAGAGATATAGATAAAAATATAAACTTGCTTTCAGATTTGCTAGGGTAAACCAAAGGGCCTTTTTATTTATATATACATAAAAATATAAATTAAAACAAGAGCAAAAGATATCTAAAAATATAAATACAGCTAGAGGCAGATGGAAAAGGTAATAAAAATAAATTATATAAAAGTGTATTAAATAGTAAATCCATATTAAGTAAAATTTAACTTTTTGCTTTATTTAATTTGAGGTAAACAGAAAAAATCACCTCGACTGAAGTTAATATGAAAAACTAATTTAATATGTTAGACGCTATTCTAATTTTTACTTTTTTATATATGTTAGCTGCTGCAAAATATATAGGAGCAGGTTTAGCTTGCTCAGGATTAATTGGAGCTGGAGCAGGTATTGGAACAGTATTTGGTTCATTAATAATAGCTACAGCTAGAAACCCTCAATTAAGAGGTCAATTATTTACTTATGCTATCTTAGGATTTGCCTTAGCTGAAGCTACTGGATTATTTGCTTTAATGATGGCTTTCTTATTATTATATTCATAATTTATATAATAATAAGTTATTAAAATTTGTTATATACTTAGTATAAATTAATTTTTATTTTTTAGCTTAAATCTCTGCTCCCTTTGGTATTTGTATTTATATTTTTATATATCTTTTGCTCTTGTAGTTGCTTTGTTTGAAACCCGAATGGTTAAAAACCAGAGGGCTATTATTATTTGTATTATTATTATACAAATAATAATAAAAACAAAACAAAAGCTAGAGAAAGAAAAATATAAAGTAATACAACAACCAATTCGTTTTTATTTTTATACTAAAGATTATTAAAAGCAGAGACAAGATGGAAAAAAATAAAAAAAAGATATAAAAAAAATACTAAGTACACCCCTAATTAAAATAAATCAAAATTAAAAAGTTAGAGATAGATTTAAATAATTTTTATCAAACGATGTTCATTTTTAATTTAATTTTAATGAATAATTTATATATTTTATCCCCACTTAGTCAATTTGAAGTAGTGAATTTAATTGGAATTGATGCTCCTATTTTAGGACATTTACATATAAGTTTAACAAATTTAGCCTTATATTCTATATTTATATTTATAGTAGTAATAGGATTACATGTGTATGCTAATAACGATTCTAAGTTAATACCTAATAAATGGTCTATATCTTTAGAATCTTCTACTGCTAGTTTAAATACTATGGTTAAAGAGCAAATAGGAATTCACAGTGAAAAATATTTTCCTTTTATTTATTCATTATTTTTTTATATTTTAATTGGAAATTTAATATCTAATGTTCCTTATTCTTTTGCCGTTACTGCTAGTGGTGTAGTTTCTTTAGGTTTAAGTTTTACAATATTTATAGGAGTAACAATTTTAGCATTATCTATTCATGGTGTTAAATTTTTTGCTTTCTTTATACCTGCTGGAACTCCTTTAAGTTTAGTTCCTTTATTAGTATTAATTGAATTAGTTTCTTATTTAGCTAGAGCTGTTTCTTTAGGAGTTAGACTTTTTGCTAATATTGTAGCTGGTCATACTTTATTAAAAATATTATCTACATATTTATTTAAATTATTTTCAGGCAATATAATAGTAGCTATTATTACTTTAATCCCTTTTGCTATTTTCTTAGCTTTAATTGGATTAGAACTAGCTGTTTCTTTAATACAAGCTTTTGTATTTACATTATTAGTTTGTTCTTATTTAAGAGATGCTATTGAATTACATTAATTTTATATAATTGTTTGTTAGCCTGTACCTAAATAAATTAAGTATTTAAATACTTTAAAGTATTTAGCCCCACCCCTGCGTTTATATTTTTATTTGTATTTTTATATATTAACTTTAATAACAAACAGGATAAACAGTATTTATTTTTTTATAAAATAACATGTACCCTCAATTTTTAACAATAAATAAAAGGGGTATTAATTGTTAAAAGCTAGAGCAAACACCTATAATGTAAAATAATAGCAAAACTTATTTTAGTTGTTGCTTTAAGAACCGCTAGCTTTTTATAAATAAGTTTAGATTATCAACTACTGTTTTAATAAAATTAAAAAAAAAATATTAAATTAAACCATCCTAGTATAATGAATAAAATATATACAAACAAATAAGGTTGCTTGTATAAAAAAAACTTTTTTTTAATAATAATCCTTTGCTAGGCTTAAATTTATGCTTAGTTTTTATTAAGCTAAACAATCGCTATAAGATACTATTAAAAATGAAATAATTAGTTTTCATGAACCTTCCTTTAAATTAGAGGGTAGTTATTTTTTTTTTATTTTAACCTTGCTATCGATATCGATATCGATATCGAAAAATACAAACTCTGCTATAATAAATAATAATTATAATTGTTTTTATTAGCTTTATTATTTTTAAATAATAAATGTAACAATATTTACAAAAAATAAAAGAGAGAGATAAATAAAATTTATAAAAAAAATTTTTTGGTTTTTATTCGTTAATTAAAACAATATTTTTATAAATAACAAATAACAAATAATAACAAATAATAAAGATTTTATTTTTCTATAAAATATAATTTAGCATTAGCTTTTATTAGCTTTCCTTATACTATTTGTATTTTATCTTATTTCCTGAAGGCTTGCTTCTTTATATTTTTATTTAGATATAAAATATAAATAAAAACTAGGCCATAAGTATTAATATAAAACTCTTTATTATAATTTTTAAATTTAAAGCTTTGAAAAAATATTCATATTAGTTATATTATAAAAATAAATTATTGAATCCGCTCATTTCGGAGCCAATGTAGCAACTGTAGGGGTCCTAGCGAATTTTTATTATTATTTTTATAATAATAATAAAAATAATAAGCAAGGAACGGTGAAAAATAGCCCTCTGGTTTTTAACCATTCGGGTTTCAAACAAAGCAACTACCTTTGGTTTACTAGTCTTAAAGATAAAGGTATATAAAAAAAGGTATAAGTACAAAAAAGTAGTTACTAGCGGTTTAATTATATTTGTATATATAATTAAAAAATATTAACGCAATAGTAAGCTACCAGTTTATAGTAAGCAATTTATTTTTATAAAAGCTACCGATTTATAAGTAAATAAAACCAAGCAATCATATAAAAATATTTTTATATTTAAACTATGTTTTATTATGTTTTATTTTTTTTTCTGACTAAATTATTTTTTTGAAAACTAACCTTTCGGCCATTTGCCTATTAGTTTTTATTAATATTTGTAAATACAAATATTAATAACTTGCTTTTTGTATTTATATTTTTTCTCTAGCTTTTGCTTTGTTAACTTTATATTTTAAATATAAAGCAACAGAAAACAAAAGCAAAAGCTAGAGATATAAATACAGATATAAATAATAAGTACAAACTAGTAAAACAAAAGATAAAAAATATTAAAATAAAAGATGATAAAGTTTAAGTAAATATGATATATAAAATTAAAGTTTAAAGACACTATTTTAAATGAATAAAACAATTTTTAAATTTCAACATTTTCCTTTCCATTTAGTAGACCCTTCACCTTGGCCTATTTTATTAAGTTTTTCTTTATTAAATTTAACAGTAGGAGCTGTAGCATATATGCATGGTTTTACATATGGGGGTTATATTTTATCTTTAGGGTTTATTTTAACAACTTATTGTATGGTATTATGGTTTAGAGATGTGGTGATAGAAGCTACATATTTAGGTCATCACACTAAAGAAGTAAAAAATGGTTTAATGATTGGTGTTTTACTTTTTATTGTGAGTGAAGTATTTGCTTTCTTATCTGTATTTTGGGCTTTCTTTCACTCTAGTTTATCACCTGCTATTGAAATTGGTGGTTCTTGGCCTCCTGTTGGTATAACTCCTTTAGATCCGTTTGCTATTCCCTTACTTAATACTTTTTTATTGTTATCCAGTGGTGCTTTTATAACATATGGTCACCACGCTTTAATAGCTGGAAATAGAAAAGCAGCTATAGATGGAGTATTATTAACTATTGTATTGGCTGTTATTTTTACAGGTTTACAATATTTTGAATATTCTGAAGCAGGATTTACTATGGCAGATGGTGTTTATGGTTCAGCCTTTTATGCTTCAACTGGTTTACATGGATTTCATGTAATCATTGGAACAATATTTATTACAGTATCTTTAGTAAGAATTATTAACTATCAATTAACAACAAAACACCATAATGGTTTTGAATCTAGTATACTATATTGGCACTTTGTTGATGTAGTTTGGTTATTTTTATTTGTTGCTGTTTATTTCTGGGGTAATACTTAATTCATATGACTTTATATTTTAAATATAAAGTCTTATATATTTGTGTATTTAATTTTAGGTTTAAAAAGTTTTATTTAACTCCCCCCCCCCCCCAACCCTTTTCTCCTAAGGTCTATATATTATGTTTGGACTACCTTGTTTTTAAGTTAAATTGAATACTAGTTTTATTACTCCTTTTTAAAAAATTTTAATACTCAGGTTTACAGGTTTACAGGTTTACAGTTTACAGGTAAAAATGTTTTAATGTTTTCTTTTGTTTTCAATTTATATTTTTATTTAAATATAAATAAACTCGGGTTGCTTTGTTTGTACCTTATGGTAAAAACCATAAGGCCCTCTGGTTTTTAACCATTCGGGTTTCAAACAAAAACAAAAGCAAGAGTGGAAAAATAGTTTAACAAAAAGAAGGTTTTGTTAAACTATTTAACAATTAACTTGAATTTAAATTAATTTATACTTTTTTTGTACCTAATTAATATAAAACTACTTTATCTTGCGTTTATTTATATAAACAACAAAAGGAGCCTCAGACGGTCCATTTTTATTGATAATAAAAGACAAATTTAAAATATAAACACTATCAAATGTTTTGTAATAAATGAATATAAAGATAGGAAGGATCGAAAAAAAAAATTATGCTATATAAATATTATATAATAGATGTTGCTTATTTATTTTAAATATTTTTATATTTTAACCATTATGCTGTATTTAAAGAGCCTTTAATTTAATGGTAGAATGGTTTCTTGATGAGGAACTTGTAGGAGTTCAAATCTTCTAGGGCTTATATTAATAAATATAAATTTAATAAATTAGAATTTGAGTGTGATATATTTTACATTTATATATTTTGATATTTTAATCTGCTGCATTACTTTTGCTTGATTTTATTTAATAAAATATTTAGCTTTTGCCTCTAGCGTTTAAAGCAACCCTTTGGTTGCAAAGCAAGAGGTTATTATGTTTTTTATTTTATTTTACTTTATTATTCTTTTTCTCGTGACTTTATTTTTTTTCTTTATATCTAGCCTTTGCTTTTTATTTTTACTTTATATCCTCCTTTTTTTATTTTTACCTTATTATCTTTTTACCTTTTTACCTTATACCTTATTAGGCAAAGGCTAGCGTTTTTATTTAAAATAAAGAGTCTCGAACAAAGGTTGCTAGAAAAAGGTAGATGATTAATACAAATTTAAAGAGATTTACTTTTAAAAATTCTTGTTTTAACTTTATATTGTTTTTCATTTACTAGCAAAGCAATGGCTAGAATTTATATTATTATAAATTTTGCTTTTATTTTGAAATAATTGCAGGGAAAACTTATTATTTAAAATAAAAGGTAAAACATAAAGTAAAATAATTTTATTAGAAGCAAGTAACTTTATATTTTAAATATAAAGTAATAAAAGGTTAATTTTAAAATATAAATTTTTATTAATTTAGGCCTTTAGGTTTATATAGTAAAGCCAATTTATTACATGTTTTTCCGTTATTTTAATTTGCAAAATTTATTCTTTTATAGTCTAGCTATTTTTTTTATTAAAAATAGGGGATATTTCTCTTTGTTGCTATTTATATTTTTTTAATTAAAAAAAAGTGAAAAAATTTAGGGGAATGGATTATTATTAACAATGGCTTTTTGCTTTAGTTACTCCCTCTAGCCCTCTGATTGTATTACAACACCATTTGGTTACTTTTAGAAACTTTTCTTTACAGAAAAGTTATTATTTTTAATATTATTATAAAAATAATAATAAAAATCCGAGGACTTGTAAAAACAAAGCTCCGTTGGAAGAGATATAGATAAAAATATAAACTTGCTTTCAGATTTGCTAGGGTAAACCAAAGGGCCTTTTTATTTATATATACATAAAAAGACTAAAGGCTAGTTTATATAAAATAAATAAGCTTAGCTAAATAAGGTAAAACCAATTTGTAAGTTAAAAGTAAAATTAGTAAAATAACAGAAAAACAAATAAAAAATAAAAATAAAAATAAATAAAAAAAATGAGATTATTAAAAACACATGTTTTACTTAGAATGTTAAACTCTTATATAGTAGATTCACCTGAACCGGCTAATATTTCTTATTTATGGAATTTGGGGTCTTTATTAGGTGTTTGTTTAATTATACAAATTTTAACTGGAGCTTTTTTAGCAATGCATTATACACCAAATGTAGATTTTGCATTTAATAGTGTAGAACATGAAATTTAATCATATTGTGTTCTTTAAACTCTACTATATGCTGGAATACCCCTAGAGCTTTAAGTACTCATCTAATTTTAATTTAGGTAGTGAAAATCTTAAAGATTGGGCAATCAGCAGGGAACCAAATATTAATTTTATTCATTTAATTTAGTAGGATCCTCAGAGACTACACGTAGAGCTTTCAAATAAGAGAGAAGATATAGTCCGATCAGCCATGAGAATGGTTGCTAACATGAAGAATAATTGGAGTATCATACCCTTACTTTACAAAATATACAATAAAAAAGTACCCCTAGATATGAATACAAATCAGTTTTCCCTTTGGTTCTCAGGATTTATTGATGGAGAAGGAAATTTTCAAGTTTTTCTAGATCGGCAATACTTACGAGCAATTTTTCGTATAAGATTACATATTGATGATATAGCTATTTTATTTAAAATCAAAAAATTTTTAGGAGTGGGTAAAGTTAGTATCCATGGTTCAATTTGCTTATATTCAATTACTAATACACGTGATATAAAAAATGTATTACTACCTTTACTAGATAATTACAAATTATATACCAGTAAATGGTTAGATTATATCGATTTTAAATTAGTAATAAATTATTTATCTAGCAGTAACACTACTAAAGTATCTAATGAAAAACTAGAATGAGCAAATAGTATTATAAACAATATGAACTCTACTCGAATAAATTATAACTTTTCATTAATTCCCAATCTCCAAGTAAATCCTTATTGGTTACTAGGATTCATTGAAGGGGAAGGAACTTTTGGTTTTAAAAACTTAACCCCTTACTTCCAAATAGGTCAACACACTAAAAATTTAAAGGTGCTTCAAAGTATAGCATTGTATTTACAATCTATACCTCAAGTTTTTACTTTCAGTAAAAATAGTGCGCCCCTTATTTTGTCTAATGCGTTGCATTCAAACAATAAAATTTCTGTGATATCTATTAATAACATCGATTCATTATATGATTATTTAATGTTCTTATTTCTAGATTGCCTTTTCAAACCCGGAAAGGGGTAGATTTTTATTTATGGGGTATTGCTTTACATTTTCATAAATTAGGTTATTTTTACCTGAAAGAAGGATTTAAATTAGTATCGGAAATAGCTAAATACACTAATAATGGACGATATTCTACTAACTTAACTAAAGTTAGTGCACCTAGTTTAGAAAATATAAATAAAGTATTAGAACTGACTTTACCTGTAACATTAACTCCGGAAATGCGACATGCTAAATTAGCACAAGCTTTTGCTCGTTTAGTGAAAGAACGAAAAATTTGGATATTTGATAATGGAATATTACTAAATTCTCAACCTTTTACAAATTATGGCGAAGCTATGGTAGCTATAGGGTACTCACGTACTAGTTTAGCAGCTAGACGTACTATTGATACAGGTAAAATAATTAAAGGACGATACACAGTTTATTCTGCACCACAACCTACTAAATAAAAATTTTTTTATTTAAGGTAAATCTTATACTATTTCCTTTGCTCTAGCCAATAAGCAAGAGGTAAAATATGTAAGGTTGGTACATGTTTATAACATAAATGATAATGAGAGATGTTAACAATGGTTGGTTAATTAGATATACTCATGCTAATGTAGCTTCTTTTTTTTTTATATTTGTATATATACATATTGGAAGAGGATTATATTATAGTTCATATAAATCACCAAGAGTATTATTATGGTCAATTGGAGTAATAATTTTAGTATTAATGATTGCTATTGCATTCTTGGGTTATGTTTTACCTTACGGGCAAATGTCTTTATGGGGTGCTACCGTAATTACTAATTTATTATCCGCAATACCTGTATTTGGTCAAGATATAGTAGAATTAATTTGGGGTGGGTTTTCAGTATCTAATGCTACTTTAAATAGATTTTTTTCTCTACACTATTTATTACCTTTTGTATTAGCTGCTTTAGTAATAGCACATATTTTGGCTCTACACGTTCATGGGTCTAATAACCCCAACGGAGTTACAGCATCTGGAGATAGATACGCATTCCATCCTTATTTTATATTTAAAGATTTAGTTACAATTTTTGCTTTCTTTTTAATTTTATCTGTTTTAGTTTTCTTTTATCCTAATTTATTAGGACATTCGGATAATTATATTCCAGCAGATCCTATGGTTACACCACCGTCTATAGTACCTGAATGGTAAGTTAAAAGATGCCATGCTTAAGAGCAATCTTATGAAAAATAAACTTAACTATATGCTGGAAACTCCTAAAGATTTAAATACTCGACCTTATAGGTCTGTAAAAAATTTAATATATATTACAATGGACAATCAGCAGGAAACCAACGGTTATAATTAATTATATTAAATATTGTTTTTAACCTAGTAGGATCCTCAGAGACTACACGTGAAGCTCCTTTTTAAAATTTTTGTAAAATAAGCGCAACATAAAAATTTTCAAGGATGAAAATATAGTCCGGCCCTTTTCGAAAAACTAGGGGTAGAATAAAAATTCTAATTTGATCTGACAACTTTTATAAGTTTAATATGTAAAAAAAATTACACGACTCCCGTTAAAAAAAGATTAACTAAAGTCGAGAGATCAAATATCAATATTGATAACCCCTTAAATGAGATATTAATTGGTTTATTATTAGGGGATGGTCATTTACAATGTAGAAATACGAATAGTAGATTTATGTACGGTCAAAGTAGTTTAAGAGAACATCATTTAAATTATTTTAATCATATTTTTAATTTATTTAAACCTTTTACATCTAAAGAATCTAAAATAAAATCTAGATCCTTTGTTGATAAAAGAACGAATAATACTTATAGTTCAGTTTTATTCGCTACATTAACTTTGCCTTGTTTTAATTTTTATAGAGACTTATTTTATAATTCTAAAAATAAAAAAATAGTACCTTTAATTATAAACCAATACTTAACTCCTAGAGGACTAGCTTATTGAATTATGGACGATGGTTCTCTTCAAAATAAGGGTTTGCATTTAAGTACATATAGTTTTACTTATGAAGAAGTAGTTTTATTAAAAACCACTTTAGAAAACTTATTTGCACATGAAACTATTCTAAAATGTTCTATTCATAATCATAAAAAAGGTTATAGAATATATATTTGAGAAGAAAGCATGAATATTGTTAGAAACCACATATCTCAGTATATGCATAAAGATATGCTTTACAAGATAACTCCTAAATAATTGAATAAGTGTACTGATTCCTATTATGCAAATTAGCAAACTAGAGAATTATCTCGCTGATTTCCCCACGGCGAGGATATTGTATAAAAGTATATTTTTTTTTCGATCTTTTACCCTATTATGCCATTTTAAGATCTATTCCTAACAAACTATTAGGTGTTTTAGCAATGTTTGGTTCTTTATTTATTTTATTTATTTTACCTATTACAGATTTATCTAGAATTAGGGGTAGTCAATTTAGACCAGCTATGAAACTAGCATTCTGGTTTTTTGTTGTTGATTTCTTTATTTTAATGTGGATTGGTTCTCAACACCCTAATACACCTTATGTTGAAATTGGACAAATCTCTACGGCTTTTTACTTTTCTTGGTTCTTAATTATTGTACCATTAATTGGAATAAGTGAAAATACTTTAATAGATGTAGCTACTAATAAATATAAATAAAAATAAAAACTAGTAAAAAAAAAGGTATTTGTTAATTGTAGATAATTATTTAACTACAATTGTATTACATTTTTATTTAAATTTCCACCTGATTATTAATCTTTAAACAATGATTTAACTCCCCCCCCCCTCCCTAAACAATAACAATAACAATAACAATAACAATAACAATAACAATAACAATAACAATAACAATAACAATAACAATAACATAAACCTAAACATAAACACAAACCTAAACATAAGCTAAACAACAACCAAAACTAAACATAAACCTTTTAAACTTAATAGAGGTTAAGTTTTCTATAAATAAAAATAAAAATAAAAATAAAAATAAAAATAAAAATAAAAATAAAAAAAAAAAATAAAAAATAAACATAAACATAAACATTGTATAGTAAAAGGTATTGTCTATATTTAATATATTAAATTTTACTACCTCTAGCTTTTTTTGCAAAGCTTTATATTTAAAATATAAAGTAAAAACCAGAGGGCTTTGTTAACTTTATATTAAAAATCTAAAGCTACAGAAAACAAGAGCAAAGATATAAATACAAATATAAACGCTAGGGCAGGTGATCCGATTGGTAATGGTGGTTCTCTGTAAAAGAATTGGTTAACAGCCGTAAAAGGTTCGATTCCTTTACTGCTCAAATATTAAATAGCAACTGCCTCTGGTTTTTACAACCCTTTGGTTTTTGTAAGGCCAAAAGGAAAAAAAATAGGATGTGTTTAATATATAAATACAAACGTTTCTTAAAAGATACTAAATATTTAAAAATAATCTTAGCCTCTGGTTGCATTATTATTTTTATTATTATAAAAATATAAACAAAAACAAGAGCTTGGTTCGCTAGGGGTTCTAAACAAAAGAAGGTAGAGAATAATACAAATAATAGGATTGCTAGGCTTTGGTTGTATCGCTAGTCTTATATTTAAGAAAACAAAAAATATATAAAAAAATTAATTATTAGTAATGAATATAAGTAATTTACTAACAAATCTTAATAGTCTATTATTTAATATTCTAGATGTATTAAGTATATTATTACCTGTATTATTGAGTGTAGCTTTTATGACTATAATAGAACGTAAACAATTAGCTGCCCATCAAAGAAGAATAGGTCCCAATACTGTTGGATATTATGGTGTATTACAGCCCTTTGCAGATGCTTTAAAATTAATATTAAAAGAGACAATTATACCCTCTCAATCTAACAAAATAATTTTTTATTTAGCTCCAGTATCTACTTTAGTATTTAGTTTATTAGGATGGGCTGTTATACCATTTGGTCAAGGTATAGTAATATCTGATTTAACTTTAGGAGTATTATATACTCTAGCTTTATCATCTTTAGGAGTTTATGGTATACTTTTAGCGGGTTGGTCGGCTAATTCTAAATATGCTTTTTTAGGATCGTTACGTTCCACAGCAGCGATGATCTCTTATGAGTTAATATTAAGTTCTGCAATTTTAATTATTATATTATTAACTGGGAGCTTAAATTACATAACAATAATTGAAATACAACAAGCTATATGGTTTATTGTGCCTTTATTACCCGTTTTCATTTTTTATTTTATAGCTATTTTAGCTGAAACTTCTAGAACTCCTTTTGATTTACAAGAGGCTAAAGCCATCTACTAATTATGATTTGGCCTCTATAAAGTTCGCTATATGCTGGAATCTCCTAAAGCTTTAAGTACTTTATAATTCTTGCTTACTTGCAATTAATAAGAGTAACAATCTTAAAGATGTCACAATGGACAATCAGCAGGAAACCAAAAATTATAATAATTGAGTAGGATCTTCAGAGACTACACGCGAACATTAAATATAAATATTTAATATGATATAGTCCATCTTTGTTAGAAAATAATAAAGGTTCTGCTTCGCAGTTTTTAACCCGAGTTTATTTATATTTAAATAAAAATATAAATTGAAAACCAGAGGGGAAAATGCTTATTTTATTTAATTTTTTTGTATTATATTTTCCTTCAGTTGCATTATTATTTTTATAATAATAATAAAAATAATAATGATAAAGAAATACAAAACTTTTATTTATTTTTTAATACACATGATTATAATGTGGACTTGATGATTGCAAGTTTTGTACCACTTAAAATATATAATAATTTATCTTAACCTGAAAAATTTAGATCTGAACTTCACTTTTGTTTTTGAAAGCACCTTTGTTATTATTTTTAATATTATTATAAAAATAATAATAAAAATCCGAGGACTTGTAAAAACAAAGCTCCGTTGGAAGAGTAGAATAGGAGGTGTTTATGGTTTAATTAATACTTATGACCTAGCGAATTTTTATTATTATTTTTATAATAATAAAAATAATAAGCAAGGCCGATGCTTCAGTTGCATTATTATTTTTACTTTATATTTTACTTTTGCTCTTGCCTTTTGTAGAGCAAAAGCAAGAGAATATAAAGTAATAAAAATTGCAAGAGGCAATAAAATAATTAAACAATACATTGGTTCTAGTAAAGATTTATATCAAAGATTAATGGATCATCTTAAAGGTAGAGATTCTAATAGCAGATTACAAAGAAGTATCAATAAATACGGGTTGCATTGCAACTAGTTTTAAATTTGTAATTTATTATTGGCATTTAGATCCTTCTGTTATACTTACAGATATAGAAACAGTAGTTATAAAAAGCTTTCCTTTTGAAAATCTGTATAATTTTAAAAAAGAAGCGAATTCTTCATTAGGTTATAAGCATACTATTGAAGCTATTAAAAAGATGAAGCTGAGATTTAAAGATAAATCTTATCACCCAATGTTTGGTAAAACACATACTAGTTTTGCTTTATCTAAAATAAGTAAACCTGGAAATTTAAATCCTATGTTTCTCTAGCTTTTTTTTGTTTTTATTTATATTTAAATAAAAATATAAATTGAAAAACAAAAGGGCCCTCTGGTTTAATTGCAATGCAACCCTCGGGTTTTAAACAAAACACATTCTATTGAATCTAAATTAAAAATGTCTTTAGCTAAGAGTAAAATTTCTTTAGGTCTTTATGATATTGATGGCAATTTAATAAATACTTTTTGTAATCAAGTAGAATTAGCTAAGTATTTAAATCTTAGTAAAAGTACTATAGGTAGGTATTTTAAGTCAGAAAAAATATTATTAAATAAATATTTAATAAAAAAAATTAAATAATCATTAACTTTTCTTTTTATGGAATCTGAATTAGTAGCTGGATTTTTTACGGAGCACTCTTCAGTTCCCTTTGTATTCTTTTTCCTTGGAGAATATTCTTCTATAGTCTTATTTAGTTGTATAACTGCTATTTTTTTTCTTGGAGGTTATAATATACCTGAAATTTTTATTAATGAAACAATTATTAATGTACAAGCTATAGTATTAGGGTTTAAAACTTGTATTTTTACATTTTTTTTTGTGTGGTTTAGGGCCACATTACCTCGATTAAGATATGACCAATTAATTGAATTATGTTGGTTAAATTTACTACCTGTAGCTGTAGCATTTATTATATTAATTCCTAGTATTTTAATTACTTTTGAAATATCACCATACTAACCTCTGGCCTAGTTTTTATTTATATTTTATATCTTTCAAAAGCAAGAGAAATAAAAATATAAACGAAGCAACTCTTGTTTTAACCTTTTTATTATTAT
>CACVBS010000036.1:636952-649621 GCA_902728275.1 Cyclocybe aegerita | reverse complement strand
TTAATAATTTTATTTATTTTTTAATATAAAAATATATTTTAAATTTTAATATTCCTTCAGTTTTTACTTGCTTCGCTAGGCTTGCTTCTTTATATTTGTATTTAGATATAAAATATAAATAAAAACTAGGCAATGATTTTTACTCCTAGCTTTGCAATTTTTATTATAATAAAATTTGCTTTTATTATGAAATAATTGCAGCCTCTGCCTTTTTATTACTTTATATTCTCTTGCTTTTGCTCTACAAAAGGCAAGAGCAAAAGTAAAATATAAAGTAAAAATAATAATGAAGGTCTCGGCCTTGCTTCGCTAGGGACAAAGGAAAAAATAAAAATTTAAACAAAAGTCCAAATCTCTTACCTAGTGTCCTTTTAAATGGCCTATTTACCTTCGAAATTTTAGGACAAATAGATTAAATTATTTTATATCAAAGTTTTCTGTTTTAAATCACAATATAAGTGAAAATAGTAGTAGCTTAATAACTAAAAAAGAGTAGCTTTGCAACTAAAAAGGTACAAAAGATTTTATAACTTGCTTATTTAATCGCTAGATATTGAAACTAGAGAAGTTAATGGAGTATTAGAGCCTATTTGTATTAGTTTTTATGATGGTGTTAATATTAAATCTTTTGTTATTAAAAACTAACTACAATTAGATAACTACTTTAAAAAAAAAGAAGGTAAGGTAATAAGATCTCAAAGTTAAAGTATAAAAAATTAATTTAAATGTTAAATATAATAATTATAAATATTCAAAACCATCTGTAGTTACAAATTATAGATTTTCTAACCTCCTTCAGTTTTTACTTTAATTATTATTTGTACTTTATATTTTACTTTTGCTCTTGCCTTTTGTAGAGCAAAAGCAAGAGAATATAAAGTAATAAAAAGGCTTGCTTATTTAATCGCTAGGCTGGTTTTTACAAACCACTTTTTCTCTCCTAGCTTTATATTTTTATTTATATATACAAATATAAATAAAAAAGAGTAGCTTTGCATATTTTATAATAATAAAAATCCTTTGGTTGCAACAGGGAAAGCTAGAGAAAGATACAAACTGCTGGTCCTTATGAGTCAATAGTTTGTTAAAAAAACGCTAGGCTGCTTCTTTTTTATTTATTTTTTATATCAATACAAATATAAAGCTTGCTTATTTAATCGCTAGAGGGTGAGGAGTTAGTATATAGTTTATTAGTAAATCTAAGTTAAATTAGATATATTAAAACTGGTTATATTAACTAGGTTCGCTATAATTAATAAACAATAGAAAAAATATAAGAATAATTTTTTTATCTAATCAAAAATGCTTACTTTATTAATAATAATCCCCTTAATAGGTTCCTTAATAATCTTACCTATGGCTGAAACAGAATCGCTACAAAGTAAAAATCAAATGAAACAGATAGCGTTGACAACTTCTTTAATAAATTTTTTTATTTCTTTATTTTTATGGTATGAATTTGATTCTACTACTACTCAATTTCAATTTGTTTCTGAATTTAATCAATTAAATTTTTGTCATTTAAATTTTGGTGTAGATGGAATCTCATTATATTTTTTATTATTAACAACATTTGTAACACCCATAGCTTTATTGTCTAATTATACTAATATAACTACAAACTTAAAATTTTTTTTAATATCTTTTTTAGTTTTAGAAACATTACAAATATGTGCTTTTGTATCTTTAGATTTATTATTATTTTATATTTTTTTTGAAAGTGTTTTACCCATATTATTTATAGTAATACTTTTATTTGGACATGGTACAGATAGATTTAGATCTGCTTTATTATTTTTTTTATATACTTTAGCAGGAAGTTTACCTATGTTATTAAGTATATTAGTAATATATAGTTATATAGGTTCTACGGATTTTCAATTAATTTCTTTATATGATATTAGTTTAGAAAGTCAAAAATTATTATGGTTAGGTTTTTTTATAGCTTTTGCTGTTAAAACACCTTTATACCCTTTCATTATTTGGTTACCTAAAGCACATAGTGATTCACCCTTAGCTGGATCTATTTTATTAGCCGGAACCATATTAAAATTAGCTACATATGGTTATATAAGGGTTTTAATAAATATTTTACCAGATGCTACTAATTATTTTAGTCCTTTAATTCAAACTATTGCTATAATTTCTTTAATTTATGCTAGTTTTTCTACTATTATTCAACAAGATACTAAAAGATTAATAGCTTATAGTAGTGTAGCACATATGGCTGTAGTAGTATTAGGTTTATTTTCTAATAATTTACCAGGTATAGAGGGTGCCATTTTATTAGGAATAGCTCATGGTTTTGTTAGTCCTGCTTTATTTATTTGTGTAGGTGGAGTAATATACGATAGAACTGGAACTAGAGTAATAAATTATATAAGAGGTTTAGTTACATATATGCCGGTATTTACTATATTATTTTTTTTATTTACACTATGTAATACAGGTATACCTTTAAGTCTAAATTTTTTAGGTGAACAATTGTCTTTAATTGGTATTTGGCAAACAAATCCGATAATTGCTTCTTTAGGTGCTACAGGTATTATACTATCAGCTTGTTATTCTATTTTTTTATATAATAGATTATCTTATGGTAACTTATCACCTTATTTACCTCCTTTAAAAGACATTAATAGAAGAGAATATTTTTTATTAATTAGTTTGCTTATACCTACTACTATTTTCGGTATATTCCCTAATGTTATCTTAAATACTTTACATACGTCTACAACCGCCTTATTGTATTATAATTAATTAACCTGTTTTAAGTAATTTAGTTTTATTGGTTTATTTTTTTTCTATATTTAAAATAATTTAATTATTTATCTCCCCTAATCTTAAATTTATTTATTAGTTAACATTTCTACTAAAAATTTTTGTCCTGTTTTTATAACTTTTAATTTTACTTTTTAAATTAATTATTTTGTTTTATGTAATTAAATTAATAAAATTATGAAATTAAAAGAAGAAAAAAAATGAAACTAATAAAATCTATTTTTTCTATAAAAGGTTTAAGATAAAACAATATAGTTAACACTAATAAATTTATATTATTTTATATAATCACTTATATAATAAATTGTAATAAAAGTAAAAAAAAATATAAAGAATAGCAAACTAGAAACAACAAATTGCTTAGGTAGTATTATAGGACACTACCCCTATAAATCCATTACAAAACTTTTTTTATACCCCAAATTTGAATACTTTTACAAAAAATAATTATTAGGACACTTAAAAACTTGTTTTAGGTTATTTATTACTAAACTTAACACAAACATCAAGAGATGCTGCTTCGCTAGTAAAATCTAAAAATAATATCTAAAATTTAAAAATTTATAATATTTTATAAAAGAACCTTTGTCCAAGGACTTGCTTCGTTTATAAAAAAGCCAGAGCAAAAGGGAGGATAAAACATTAATCATAAAAGTAGAAGTATAGGACACTAGCCCCTGATTATTAGCATTTTATTTTTTAAAAGTACCCCAAAATGAAAAATAATAAACCTATATTAAAAAGTGCTACGGCATTACCTGCTTTAAATACAAATATTTCTACATTAAGTTTGAATCTGTTTAGATGTTATTATAAAAACAAAAGTAAAAAAAAACGATAGTAAAAAGACTAATAAAGGCAATAGTAAAAATAAAAAATTCTGAGGAGGTTTTTAATATACTAATTTATTTTTTTAATTTAACTCTAAAAGACAAGTTAATTTTTTTAGTGGATGTATTCTTACTAATTCTTGTTATTAGTTTATTTTTATCTCAATTGTTATCTATATTTATTTCATTTATTTATTATATTTTTGAACCCCAAATAAATTATGATCTGGTAAACTGAATGACTGAGATATCCAAAACTAGTAGCGAAATTAAGCATACAACAAATGTAAAAATATTACCGAACAGAACTTGAAGTGACACCATAAGAAGTATATTCATATATGGGACAGGTAGTCTTAGATTAGCGCACTCAGTAAAATCTGGAGGTGTCGGAAGTAAAACCTTTATAGTAACTACTACAATATTATCTGATGCTGGGAGTAAAATACTAAGTAACGCAATAAATGACCCCAATTATATTTTAAATCATTATAAAAGCTGGAAGGAAATCTTAGAAGGTAAGCCAGAGGATATTGGCTATAATATTAGTCAGGATAAATCGCTAAATTTATCTGAATTTATTAAAAATATAAATAAAAGTTCAACTTATTCAGGGTCTTCATCTCAAGAAGTGGGAAGTAGTGCATCTGAATCTGTAAGTAAAATTATTCCAGATATGAATGGAATAGATGATTTAGGTAAATTTTTATTAAAAAACTTTCTTAAAATTTTAAAACCTATCTTAGAACCTGTATCTGTTACTTACTCTAACGAATTGTTAGCTGACCAGATATATTTTATTAGCATATTGTTATTTTTTTTATCTATTTTTATTTCTATTTTTATAGTACTATTTATGGTTAACACTATAGTATTTATTTATAGAATAAAAATTTTCAATAATACTATTGATTTAAATTTATAGGGTGGACCGCAAGAAAATGTAAAATTTCCAGTTTTTTGGTGTTTTGGAGATGACAAAAGTGTCCTAAGTTTTAAAAATTGTAAAATTTATTGATAAAAGGGTTAAAAAATTTTTTTTATAATAGGTTTATTTGTTAAGTGTAATTTACCTCTACTATTATATTTTTGTTTTTTCCTCTAGCGAAGCTGAAGCAATCTTTTGTTTTTTTTTTATTTATACAGGCCAAAGTTTTTAGATCATTTTCCTCTACCATAAAAAAACTAGGACTTTTAGCTAATTTGTTACCTTTAATTTTAAATAGGTAAAATGATAAGCAACCTTTGTCCATAGGATTACATTAAATGTTAAAAAAGGGGATAGGATAGGGGGGGGGGTTGATTAATCTATAAAGACAAGATAGCTATACTAAATATAACTTCTACTGATATTATACCTAAAACTATTAAAATATTAAAGATTAAATAGTATCTTTGAAACTGACGTCTTAATTTAATAATATTAGCTAACCTGGGAAATTTCTCTTCTAAATTATATTTTTCAATAAGGAAATCCCCATAAATAACAAATACTATTGAAATTAAACATGATAATAAAACAGACTTATTAATTAATAAAGATATAGCTAATTTACCCATAGAATCTAATTTATTATAATGATCAAGTATTAAATTAAAGTTGAAAAAAAGAGAATTATGTAAATCGTCATCATAACTTACAGCATTTGAAGTTGAAGTTGAAGTTGAAGATGTAGTTGAATAAGTTACAGAAGAAGATAAAAATTTTGCTGCCTCATCAGCAGTACTCATATTTTTAGCTATTTCTTTCCCTATTTGACTTTTAAAAACTTCAGGCTCAGATTCTATTAATCTTTTTAAAGTTAAACTAATAGAACCTTGTTCACTTACCACTAAAGCTTTTTCTACTCCTATTTTTTGATCTAGTTCCGCTTTTTCTTGAGGATTAGTAGCTTTATCTTTTTGTATTAATAAAGTGAATAAAATCTGCTGTTTCTTAGATAAATTAGCTTGTTTATTACTGTATTCTATTAAATATTTTTTATAAGTTTCGTTTTTATTTTCTAAAAAAGAATTACTAATAAATAATTCTCTAGCTTCTTCTTGTAATTTTTTTGTTTCTTCTAACGCTTTTTTTAAACTTTCCTTTAATTTGCTTGTTTCCAAATTATAACTTTTATGGCTTAAATAAGCACCATATATAGAAGCACTACCTACTAAAAATCCGCTAGCTCTTTTAATATATTGTAACCCTGGAAAAGAACAATCTAAAACTCCTTTTTTTTTCTCCTCCTGGCCAAGGCTGGAGGCAGAGGCAACAGAGTTTGCCAACCAGAGGGTTAAAAAGATATTTAAAATAAAAAATAATAAAATACCTGTTACTTTGTATCAAGTTAATACTGTAAAGTCGGTCCTATTAAAGACAAATAAAGTACTTGTGTTTAACATTTTTAGAATAAAATTTAATAAATTTTTGATTCTTATAGTTATTCTATTGTTTTAAATATAGCGATCCTAGTGACTATTTCCCTTAGATTTTTTATTAACAGGCGTACCCTTTTATGCAATAGGTACGCCTGATTTTTGTTTCTTTTAAGAAATTACTCCTTACCCTAGTTTTTTTTTATTTATATAAATACTAAAAGGTAAACAAAAGTAAATATAAAGTACAAATAAATATAGCAAGCATTATAAATAAATAGCGGCTGCTTTTTCTTGCTTTTTCTTGCTTTTTCTTGCTTTTTCTTGCTTTTTCTTGCTTTTTCTTGCTTTTTCTTGCTTTTTCTTGCTTTTTCTTGCTTTTTCTTGCTTTTTCTTGCTTTTTCTTGCTTTTTCTTTTAAGAGGTTAGAAAATCTATAATTTGTAACTGCAGAATGTTTTGAATATTTATAATTATTATATTTAACATTTAAATTAATTTTTTATACTTTATTAAAGACACCCTCGGGTCTTTAGCTTATCTAAATAAAAATAGGATAAAGGCTTCGCTACTTTACATTTTTATTTAGATATATCAATATAGATAAAAAAAGGGCCTTTGGTAAATACAGTTAGGTGTTAATACTTATAGCATTTTTTTAAATCTAAATTATTAAGTTTGAGTTACAGATGTATCAAACTATTAATTAAATAGCTTAAAACTTTTTTTCCTTTTCTTAAATATTTCATTTTTACCAGCTCTTTTTTTGTTCAAATTTTATTTAAACATAGATATTGATATAAATAAGGGAATAACAGAATAACAGATGCTCAGCTTTATAAACCCTGAGGCGATTTAAAAGCGAGATAAGAAATTGAATCTTAAATTACAGCTCATGAGACTGTTGTGTTAACCTTTACACCATCTCGCTAACTTTTATTGATAACTATTACTATTAAAAATTTTATATTTCCCTAAATTATTAATTATATGTTTATTCTCCTTTTATATAAAAATAATTTAAAAATAAAAAAAAAAAGTGTCCCAAAAAAAAGTTTAAAATTAGGATTATTTTTAAAATGTGACATTTGTATTCTAGAATAGGCTGTTATTGCAGAAGCTATGGCAATATTTATATCATGTTTTTCTGAACCATTATCCAATAAACTATCTAACTCTACTTTAGGGTTTTTTGTTGTTACTAAAAATTTATTATTATTTAGTTCAGCTACATCTAAAATTGAGTTATTTTTATCCAATTTTTCATATTGATAGTAATCTTTTTTATCCATAATATCAGAATAAGTAAAATTATCATCCATTCCGAATCTTCCGTATAAGCTATTCATTAAAATTTTAGCTATATAATTCATTGGATCGGTTTTAGGATATTTTAGTCTCAATTGAAATAAATCATTAATATTATCACTAAATATATTTTTAGATTCAAAGGTATAACCCCATAATATTTCAAATTTATAACCGTATTTCATAGCGTTATACATCTCTTCAGAAAATAACATATCATGCCATGTTCCTAAGGGTGCTATTGTTCTAATACCCTCATTAGTTTTAAGATGAGTTTGTATAATTGGATGTTCTAAATATTCAGGGGTTATTATTTTACAATAAAAAAATCCAAAAGCATCTTTATTTATTCTAGTTATATCACCTTTAAAAAATGTTGGATTACCTATTGGAAATTTAAAGGATTTCATGGAAAAAGGATAGAGTGAATTAAAGTCATATCCAAATATTTTAGAATCTTTTTCAACTAATGGAATATACATATCTGTAGCACCTCCAGTATAACCTATCCTAATATCTTTTGCTATTTGACCTGATAGCATATGTATAGTCTCATTTTTAAGATATTTTGTTTTAAATATAGCAAAAGATAAAGAAGGTAGAGTAGGGTATTTATTTATATTTAATTCAAACATATTAAAAATTAATGTATTAAATTTATATAAAATTTCGAATAAAGATATACAATCTAGATTACAATATTTTATAGCTTCTTCTTTAAAATTCCATATTTTATATAAATCTTTATAATTATTATATTCTTCTAAAGATATACTATTAAAATATCTATATTCTGGTACCTCCCCTACGTAATTAATATCTGAAAATAAATATGGAAAGATATCTTTGTGTGTTTCATTATTAAAACTTTTACATAATTTTCTTAATGATGCTGGTAATAATAAATATGAATCTCTAAATGTTATACTATAATTATTATAACTAAACTTTAATGTAATAATTCTACCTTTATTTATTATAATATTATCTACAAAACCTATATTTGCTAGATATTTAACTAAAAAAATAGCCATCAAATTTGGCAAAATTATGTAAATATACTTTATAATTTCTATATTTTCTTATACATAAATCATTCATGGCTCGAGATATCATATTTAATATATTTTCCTCAAGATTTGAGTCTAAAGATGATATAAAATATGATTTACTAATGTTTCCATCATACCATGATAATAAATAAGGTATATGTTTATTATCTATTAATACAGTTTCTAAATCCATAGTTATTATTTTATTATCACGTTTTTGAGCTGTTTTAGATGGTACCATAGGACTAGTTTTTTTTACTAGTTTTTGCAATATTAATTCTTTATTCATAAAGTAGTATGTTGTTTTATTTATTTCTCTAGTGAAGTACTCATTTTCTTTATCTAATAAAGTATCTGTCCAACTAAATATTAGTTGACCTTCTTTATAATATTGTACTTTATTTACATTATCTATATTTTCTAATATTATACTGATTTTTTTAGAATGTTGTATCCAATATAAATTATTTATTTTAGATAATATTTTTCCATATTCTGAAGGATTAAATACTATTGGTAGTTTATGTTTATGGAAATATTGGAATATTGTATCTTTATTTTCTATTAATAACTCTGATTTTATTTTTCCTGCTCTTATTCCGTAACTAATTATTATACTTTGTATAGGTGTTGATAGATAAGCTTCATTACTTAATGATAATCTATTATATAGGAAGTCTATCAACTCATTTTCACAAGTTTTATTTATTTTTTGTAAATTACAAAAAGATGCTATTTGATTAGTATCAAATTTGGCTCTTAAAATAAATAAAACATGTTGATTTTCTTCTAAATTTGATAATATATCTTTATAAAATTTATTTATATGATACCTTAGTAAAGCTTTAGTAATTAAACTATTTGTATCTAGTTTATATTCTATGTTTAGCCATTTTTGTGCAGGTGTAGAAATATTTGTATTTAAAGCAGGTAATGCCGTAGCACTTTTTAATATAGGTTTATTATTTTTCATTTTGGGGTACTTTTAAAAAATAAAATGCTAATAATCAGGGGCTAGTGTCCTATACTTCTACTTTTATGATTAATGTTTTATCCTCCCTTTTGCTCTGGCTTTTTTATAAACGAAGCAAGTCCTTGGACAAAGGTTCTTTTATAAAATATTATAAATTTTTAAATTTTAGATATTATTTTTAGATTTTACTAGCGAAGCAGCATCTCTTGATGTTTGTGTTAAGTTTAGTAATAAATAACCTAAAACAAGTTTTTAAGTGTCCTAATAATTATTTTTTGTAAAAGTATTCAAATTTGGGGTATAAAAAAAGTTTTGTAATGGATTTATAGGGGTAGTGTCCTATAATACTACCTAAGCAATTTGTTGTTTCTAGTTTGCTATTCTTTATATTTTTTTTTACTTTTATTACAATTTATTATATAAGTGATTATATAAAATAATATAAATTTATTAGTGTTAACTATATTGTTTTATCTTAAACCTTTTATAGAAAAAATAGATTTTATTAGTTTCATTTTTTTTCTTCTTTTAATTTCATAATTTTATTAATTTAATTACATAAAACAAAATAATTAATTTAAAAAGTAAAATTAAAAGTTATAAAAACAGGACAAAAATTTTTAGTAGAAATGTTAACTAATAAATAAATTTAAGATTAGGGGAGATAAATAATTAAATTATTTTAAATATAGAAAAAAAATAAACCAATAAAACTAAATTACTTAAAACAGGTTAATTAATTATAATACAATAAGGCGGTTGTAGACGTATGTAAAGTATTTAAGATAACATTAGGGAATATACCGAAAATAGTAGTAGGTATAAGCAAACTAATTAATAAAAAATATTCTCTTCTATTAATGTCTTTTAAAGGAGGTAAATAAGGTGATAAGTTACCATAAGATAATCTATTATATAAAAAAATAGAATAACAAGCTGATAGTATAATACCTGTAGCACCTAAAGAAGCAATTATCGGATTTGTTTGCCAAATACCAATTAAAGACAATTGTTCACCTAAAAAATTTAGACTTAAAGGTATACCTGTATTACATAGTGTAAATAAAAAAAATAATATAGTAAATACCGGCATATATGTAACTAAACCTCTTATATAATTTATTACTCTAGTTCCAGTTCTATCGTATATTACTCCACCTACACAAATAAATAAAGCAGGACTAACAAAACCATGAGCTATTCCTAATAAAATGGCACCCTCTATACCTGGTAAATTATTAGAAAATAAACCTAATACTACTACAGCCATATGTGCTACACTACTATAAGCTATTAATCTTTTAGTATCTTGTTGAATAATAGTAGAAAAACTAGCATAAATTAAAGAAATTATAGCAATAGTTTGAATTAAAGGACTAAAATAATTAGTAGCATCTGGTAAAATATTTATTAAAACCCTTATATAACCATATGTAGCTAATTTTAATATGGTTCCGGCTAATAAAATAGATCCAGCTAAGGGTGAATCACTATGTGCTTTAGGTAACCAAATAATGAAAGGGTATAAAGGTGTTTTAACAGCAAAAGCTATAAAAAAACCTAACCATAATAATTTTTGACTTTCTAAACTAATATCATATAAAGAAATTAATTGAAAATCCGTAGAACCTATATAACTATATATTACTAATATACTTAATAACATAGGTAAACTTCCTGCTAAAGTATATAAAAAAAATAATAAAGCAGATCTAAATCTATCTGTACCATGTCCAAATAAAAGTATTACTATAAATAATATGGGTAAAACACTTTCAAAAAAAATATAAAATAATAATAAATCTAAAGATACAAAAGCACATATTTGTAATGTTTCTAAAACTAAAAAAGATATTAAAAAAAATTTTAAGTTTGTAGTTATATTAGTATAATTAGACAATAAAGCTATGGGTGTTACAAATGTTGTTAATAATAAAAAATATAATGAGATTCCATCTACACCAAAATTTAAATGACAAAAATTTAATTGATTAAATTCAGAAACAAATTGAAATTGAGTAGTAGTAGAATCAAATTCATACCATAAAAATAAAGAAATAAAAAAATTTATTAAAGAAGTTGTCAACGCTATCTGTTTCATTTGATTTTTACTTTGTAGCGATTCTGTTTCAGCCATAGGTAAGATTATTAAGGAACCTATTAAGGGGATTATTATTAATAAAGTAAGCATTTTTGATTAGATAAAAAAATTATTCTTATATTTTTTCTATTGTTTATTAATTATAGCGAACCTAGTTAATATAACCAGTTTTAATATATCTAATTTAACTTAGATTTACTAATAAACTATATACTAACTCCTCACCCTCTAGCGATTAAATAAGCAAGCTTTATATTTGTATTGATATAAAAAATAAATAAAAAAGAAGCAGCCTAGCGTTTTTTTAACAAACTATTGACTCATAAGGACCAGCAGTTTGTATCTTTCTCTAGCTTTCCCTGTTGCAACCAAAGGATTTTTATTATTATAAAATATGCAAAGCTACTCTTTTTTATTTATATTTGTATATATAAATAAAAATATAAAGCTAGGAGAGAAAAAGTGGTTTGTAAAAACCAGCCTAGCGATTAAATAAGCAAGCCTTTTTATTACTTTATATTCTCTTGCTTTTGCTCTACAAAAGGCAAGAGCAAAAGTAAAATATAAAGTACAAATAATAATTAAAGTAAAAACTGAAGGAGGTTAGAAAATCTATAATTTGTAACTACAGATGGTTTTGAATATTTATAATTATTATATTTAACATTTAAATTAATTTTTTATACTTTAACTTTGAGATCTTATTACCTTACCTTCTTTTTTTTTAAAGTAGTTATCTAATTGTAGTTAGTTTTTAATAACAAAAGATTTAATATTAACACCATCATAAAAACTAATACAAATAGGCTCTAATACTCCATTAACTTCTCTAGTTTCAATATCTAGCGATTAAATAAGCAAGTTATAAAATCTTTTGTACCTTTTTAGTTGCAAAGCTACTCTTTTTTAGTTATTAAGCTACTACTATTTTCACTTATATTGTGATTTAAAACAGAAAACTTTGATATAAAATAATTTAATCTATTTGTCCTAAAATTTCGAAGGTAAATAGGCCATTTAAAAGGACACTAGGTAAGAGATTTGGACTTTTGTTTAAATTTTTATTTTTTCCTTTGTCCCTAGCGAAGCAAGGCCGAGACCTTCATTATTATTTTTACTTTATATTTTAGCTCTTGCCTTTTGTAGAGCAAAAGCAAGAGAATATAAAGTAATAAAAAGGCAGAGGCTGCAATTATTTCATAATAAAAGCAAATTTTATTATAATAAAAATTGCAAAGCTAGGAGTAAACACAATCATTGCCTACGT
>CACVBS010000036.1:494835-576594 GCA_902728275.1 Cyclocybe aegerita | reverse complement strand
CTCTTATCCTCTCCCCCCGGAGTCTCCGAACGATTCTCCGCTTCCTTGGGAAAGGGTTTATGAGTTTGCTTGGCTTGAATACAAGCTTCGCAAGTCTTTGATGGGATAGAAGCTTGATCAATGGTCATGCCATTGACCAAATTCTCGCGATCGAGCTTCTGTAGGGACGAAATTGATAGATGGCCATACCGTCGGTGCCATTGGTCCCAAGAGAGCTTTGCCGAGGTAGCGAGATTTGCTCGCTCTTGCTCGTGTAATACTGCTCGTGCCTCGAGCAAGTATAAATCATGGGTTAAATGTCCTATCCCAATGAGATTATCCTTTTTATCTCTTAGGAAACATTTCCCATTCTTGAATTCTGCATGTCCGCCACTCCGATCGAGTGCGCTCATGGACAATAAACAATTCGGGGAATCTGGCACGTGAAGGACATCGCGTAATCGATGCTTCAGGTTTTTCCCGTTTACAGAAAATTTGACTAATACGGTCCCGCGGCCCTGTGCCACTGTTGGGGAACCCACGCCGTGAACAGACGAGTTCTTGAGCGGGTGATAGTCAATGAATGCTTCGCGCATCGTGCAGATGTGAGATGTTGTGCCCGAATCAAATAGCCAATCATATTTTGAGATTTCTTTTGTACTGGTGTTGGAAATAGCCATGTACGAAACCTCGTTAAGGTCGTCATTGACCTTTTCTTTGGCTTGATTCGTCCGGCCGGCCCGGTTCGGACCCTTTCGAGTCTTCGGACCTTTTCCTTCGCGTCCTCCCCCTTTTGCCCAACAGTCCTTTGCATAATGCCCCATCTTGTGGCAATTATGGCATTCAATGTTGGGTCTGGCCTTTCCTTTGGCCTGGAGTGACATTCCTCCAACTTCTCGCTCCTTCCGTCGTCGGGATTCTTCCAATAAAATTGCTACGAGCTCTTGAGATTTGAGCTCCGGCTTATTGCCACTAGATCCGAGATAAGATGAAGTGTAATTATCCCACGACTCGGGAAGGGATGTGATAAGGATCATGACGAAATCCTCATCCGAGATCTTGCTACCCATTGTGTGCAGTTCCTCCTGCAACTGGCGTAGCTTCGCGATATGCTCTGCCATATCAAATCCTTCCTCCGCCGTCGCCCGATATAGTGTTCGGCGGGTGGCCAACACTCCGAGTCGGCCCTTGGATTCCTTGACCGTGGTAAGTTGTTCCCACATTTGGCGTGCCGTTTCGGCTCCCATAACGTGAACCATTTCGGAATCGCTGATCGCGAGTTCGATTCGGCATCTCGCCTTCGCATCACCGGCTTTCCACTTCTTCAATGCTGCAGCTTCAGCACTGGTGGGAGTTTTGGGGTCTGCTGATCCTGGAGGTGCTGCACCTTCCGCGATGTAACCATCCAGTCCGAGGTCAACCAATACCGCAAGCATACGGCGCTTCCACGGCATCCAATTGGTTGCCTTCAGTAACTCCATTCGATACGATCCGCTAGTGTAATCGTCCGACATTTTGGCGGTGATGTACGTAAACTATGTAGATAAGATAAACGTGTGGGAGTAGAGGGCGAATAAGATGGTAAGTGTGTCGTTTAGGCTTCGGGGCCCATAACCTGTTGGCGCAGTGGTGGTGGTTGGTGGTTAAGACACGATTAGCATTTAGCGCCCGTTGAGAGGGCTTATATACCTACGTACAAAGTAACTAGAATATTCTAATAAATACTATTCTAAGTAATTGTCCATTAAGGGAAATAAACGAGAATGTACTCGAGGAGTCGGGAGACGACTCTTCGAGGGCGGAATGTCCGAGTACCAACTACTCGGTTCTATTCCGACAGAGAGGTTGAGGTCTTCAATGCCTCTAAGCCTGTTGTATCTTTTAAGATACGAATCTCCGAGGTTGCTCAGAAATCCTGGTTTGAATGGGTGATCATCTGCGAGGAGGTGGATTGCTTGGTCAAGGGAGGAGATGCTGTTGTCAATGTCTGCTTTTCGCCAAAGGCGAGTGAACCGTGTTTGGAACGCTCCACTGAGGTTATTTAGGTAGGCGGGTTTGGCAACATCTGTGTCTGGCGTTAAAGAAATGGCAGCCTGGAAAGAGGAGATCGAGGTGTCAAGGTCGGCAAAATTGCTGAGGCGGGCGAAGCGGAGGAGGCTGGCTTGTCCTAGACTGTTGACGCACATGGCTTTGGACCTTCCCTGAGCAAGTAGGCTATCTGCACGTTTCAGTGCAGAAATGGAATTGTCGATATCGACAAGGTTTCCAGAATACTCAAAGTGACGTAGGAGGGAGTAACCGAGACTCGTTAGGCTGTACATTTGCTCTGGACGGCCTTGTGGGGAGAGTTGAACCGCCTGATCTGCCAGCAAGATGGAATTCTCAAGATCTGCTGCATCACTATCCTGTTCAAAACGAGCGAGGTGGAAGGCGCTGAGGCTTTGTAGGAATAGGAATCGTATCGAGGATGTCGAGGGGGTTTTGTCAAGTGCACGTTCACTAGCTGAAATGGCGTTTTTTAGACTTTGACGATTATTTAAGTGCTCGAACCGGGTAGAGTATAGATTACTTAGATTGTGGAGACGATGGGGGAGATCGTCAGAGTCGAGTGGTGTACGCTGGACCACGTCTTCTAGTACAGATATTCCTGTGTCCAGATCTTTCATGTTCCCAGAGTGTTCAAATGCACGGAGGAGGTTTCCACGACTTGTTAGAACGGTGAGAAGTTGTTCATCGCTTGGTGGGCAGAGTAGCAGGGCCTCATCGGATGCCAAGAGTCCGTTTCGAATCTCCTCGCCGCAGTTGTTGTGCTCAAATCGCAGGCGGTATGCATTGGTAAGATCATTGAAGAGGGTGATGTTCTTACTTTTGCCACTCGGAGCAATTTCTAATGCTTTTCGTAGTGCTGTAATTGCCTTCGTTATGTCCTCTTCTTGTCCGAGCATCTCGAAGCGCTCGCGATAGGCTTTTGCTAGATCGTGCCAGTGCTCTGCCTTGACAGGATCAGTGTCGGGAATCAAAGCGATAGCTTGTTCAAGGCATGATATTGAGGTGTTGATCGTTTTTGTAGTTGGAGTGCGGCTATCGCTGACGATGGAACGGGCGGATTTTCCGATGTAGGCTAGAATATCTGCCCTGAATGCTGCACTATCATCTGCAGATGTTGGAATAGACATGTCTGGACATGTTTTCAGATTTTCATAAGATGCTATAGAACAGTTCTGCTTCAGACTCACTGGAAGTGTCGTAGGCAAGCTGAAGGGACGATAAGCGCCCGCAATCATTGATCATCGATCAGCCGCCATTGGAGGCCGTCAATAAGGCCCAACAAGTAACTCGTGACATCCCAAATTCACTTATTGGCTTTCTGTGCGCATCCGTAAAATTCATGAGTCCTGTTTACAACCTGTTTGTATAAGTTGTTCTTGTACAGGACTAGCAAGCTTTTCGGAGGATCTCGAGCAAGGTATCTGATAGACAGATGGGTGTCTGTCACATAAATAGATAAATAACAAAAACTATTGAAATTAAACATGATAACAAAACACCATGGACGTTGGAGACATCATTGTACAAGTAGAGGTCATTTTTTGTGGCTCATCAAGATGGGCAGGTAGATCAGTGACGAGTCGGTCCATTCGCTGACGCTAGAAAGTCCAGAAGAAGACAACTTATTCGGAATTTGTCATTGCATTCCCGTGTCTCCTTCACTGGCCGACGTATGTATTTTCCACTGCACCATACGACGGACCAGGAGAACTTTAGACAGAAAGTGCAGCCGTCTCGTGATCAACACCATCTCTTTCCTGTTTAACCGAGGCGATCGCTGCGCCACTCTTGCCTTGTTAAGGAGTGCTTGCCTCCCATCATCATCGTCACCACATCCGCCCTATTTCATTCTTGTCACCCTTTCCTGATATTTATATTTCTCTTTCTTCCTTTACCCGGTCCGGAGACTCGGAGATTCCGTGCCAGTTCCCTTTTGTCTCTTGAGTCTTGTCGATCAAAAAATTACATTCCTGAAAAACAGAGATTTTAGTTCATTTTAGACCTCCCACCCTCGTCCCAAATCACCCTCGTATGTCCCAGCTGCCATTGCTCATTGTCCAAATCCACTATTTCGATGCCTGCCCTCGTGAAGCGCCATATCCAGCGGCGCTTCGTTCTTCAATACCTTCATCTCACACATTCCACGTTCCTCCCTGGTTAGAGCAGCGCAACACGGGAACTCGTGATCGTTCTCGCACTTCAGGTCCTCTCATACGGGTATCTGGGTACGCCATCATACATTAATTCTATCTACACGACCACCCCACCGTAGGCACATCGTCGGTGGCAATCCCCTCGGTTTTTATTCCATGCTGGCACCGATAGCTAAATAATTACGTTGACTTGGTCCACATTTGAGGAGGCCTCGTGGCTTGAGCTCTGACAGGGCTTCCGGCAAACCCTCGGGCCTGACGGAGGAAGGAAACGTGCGGCTAACCCCCTGTGCAGACCAACAACCGAGGCTGGGTGGGAAAGTGAGAAAGCGCGGCGTACAGTCTCGAGAGCAAAGACGACGTCGCCGAGAGGGAGATGGAACTTGAAGTAAGCAAGGGACAAGAAAGGCACGTGCTGGACGAGCGGCATTGAAGAGCACGACTCCCCATCCTGCTACGCCTTCATCGAGGACCACAGGAAGTTCGCCTGTCCACTCCGATTACGGTGAGTCGAAGAGCGCTATCTTATGTCAGCGGGTTTCGACGCGATTTTTTTCCGCAGCTATGGGCCTGTGGCATGCCCGCCAGGCGCAAAAAATCTCCGACGGGCAGCCGAAATGCGGTTGAAAGCAAGAACTTCGGAACGGGCCCACGTCCCTCCTTTCGCGTCGAAGCGACACAACCTGGTCCCAAAATTAATCGTGGCTGAGCGCGTCTCCTTTTTCCTGTTTCATGCAAACTCGTTGCCGCTGTTGATAAACTGAGTCATCATGCACCCAGATAATACTTAAGGGATGCCGGTATGCCAAAACCGACAATGACGGCCGTCCAGCGTCTTCTCGAATTTCAGAAAACGATTGTTGTATGGCAAAGGCCCGACTGTCATTGATGGAACTATTGTGCATATTTCAATTTTCGCCGCGCTTGCGACAACTCTGAAGTAATGGGGAGACCAGACTATGGAGCCTACGTGAATACAACTGGTGTCTGCAACAAGAGTAATACGCACTATATAATACAACGACCTTGACCCCTCTCCCATTTGGGTCCAGGTTGCAATTGAGGTCACACAAAGGCCAGGCCGCAGGCCAAAATGCGCCCTTTTCACGGAAAAATTGCGCATCAATCTTCCCAACCATTTCTTGCATCTGTCTGGCCGAAGAGCCTCTAATACCTAAGTAGCGAGTCTTCACCAGTCGAAAGAAACTTGACAATGATATAAGTACAAGCGTGGTGTGTCAAATCGAAGACGACGGCCCGAATCCAGGTCGGGCAAGTCCCTCCTAACTTTCGAGGAGGTATCGTTCAGCAGTGCCTGGACGGACAAATTGCCATTCAACTTCAAAATCGCAAGTAGTCGCCTCTGGCCGACAAATTAAATAGTCCGTGTATTGTTCCCGAACCAAGAGGTAAGGGATATGGGGCATTTGGGATGAAGGCTGAGCGCTTAATAACTCCCCAGAATATTCAAAGGCCCGAAGGTCCAATCTTCCTTATACCACGGCTCCCGCGACGCCGTCGAAAAAACTTCGAAGTGTGTCGTTCTATTCTTGGCAGCAACGGAAGAGCAGGCCGATTCAGAGCACGACGGAGTGGTCATCGGAGTCGAAGATAATAAATATCGTTGATCATCCATTTGGGTACTCGCTGGTGTTCAATCGTCTGACCCGCGTGCGGTCATTGAATTCAGCGCACAAGATGGCGATTGGTGCTCTGCGACGGTTTTAGTGACCGTTGAACGTTGACGACCCGAGCCAAGGGATTGGCAAGTGCTTCACGGCCCCATAAGCTAGATGAAGAGGATCTTCCAAGATTAACCGGAGCCTCCAACGGAGGACAGCAGTCCGTCATCCTCCCCATCTGTCTTCACCGCACATACCGCCAGTCTCCAGTTCCAGCTCTTGTCAAAAAATGTACGTGCCCATGTTCGTCGCTCAAAGTTACTCTCGCACCGCCCCCATCATCCCCATCAGCATCATCCCCTCATCCACGCCATGCCATCACCGGGTGGCGATGGTGATTGGTAGGGCACCTCCGTCTCCGTCTCGGCTCCCGGGGTTATATAAACCCCTCCCAACCCTCCATGGGCCCCCATCGTGGCTGCGCCCGAACCGTCGTGTTGAACACCTCGCCCTCGTCCAAAGGAAGGAACTGCGTTCCGCTCCGTCCATTTGTTGATCAAGTGTAACTGCCAATCTCCCCTGCTTCCACTCGTCATCCGGATCTACTTGGAAAAATGGTGAACGTTCGCTCGCGCAAGTTTTGCTGCTGCTTCCCGGTGCGATTTGGGGTCTTTGTGAGTTTTTCTTTTCTTTTCGTGGGTTGGGGATGGGGGAGAAAGAAAGGGAACGGTAGCTGATAAAATTGGGAATGGGTGTGTAGGTCCTGTCGATGTTCGCGATGATCGGGGGCTCCTTCGTAGCTGCGATCGGTTGGATTCAAGTTTCGCAACTGAGTGCGTCCTCCATTTTTCTTTCTGATTTTGAAGGGCAGAGAAAACTTACGATTCGAACTCGGACATGGCCTGCAGATGAAAACCCCCTACCCGTGAGTGACCAGATTGCGCTCTACATCCACTCGGGCATCTTCACGGTCCTCGCCCTCCTTGCCGTCTTCGGGTTCGTCCTTTCCCTCGTCCTTCCCTCCTTCCCCTTACCCAAACTTACCCCCTCCTCCTCCCCCCTCCAGCTTCTTCGGCGCCCTCGTCCGGAACCGCAGCCTCACCTCCGCCTTCGCCATCGCACTCGCCGTGCACCTCGGGTTCAGCGTCGCCTCAGGCATCTTCACGCTCGTCACGCTCTTCAAGCAGGACCCGCAGGTCACGCTCGCCAAGTGCCTCAACGGCGTCTCTGTCGCCGACGCGGGCGAGGCCAAGGTCGAGGTCTGCAAGAGCGAGGTGGCGATCTTCAAGGGCGTGATGGTCGCTGCGTATGTCATCACCTGGCTCATCCAGCTCTGTACGTCCTCTACTTATGTCGGTACGGAGTGTTAAGGGACTAATGTGTTCTGGATAGACGCATACATCATCGTAGAACGCTACGTCGACCAGCTGGACGAGGAGGCAGATGCAGCGAACCCGGTCGTCATCCCGCGCTCGACGGTCGTCGAGATCACGAACCCGCAGGTCACGACGTACAACGGCTTCCAGTCGTCCTACCCGTTCTCCACGCCCCACCAGGCGTACGGCGTTACCCGCGGCCAGGACCCGGCGACTAACATGGTCTAGGTCTAACTCGACGTGTCCCCCCGCTCGACTTTTTACTATTGGTTGAAGATTGGGACGACATCACAAGCAGCGTCGACCCACCCACCGCGCCACGCTCGCGCACGCACTTCGAGCACAGACAGCAGACAGCAACGCCATTCACATTCATTTACTTACGTTCACGATGGAAAAGGCAACACAATACGCTCGGTCAACTCCCCAGTATTCTGCCTGGTGCAGTTTCTGTATCTAAAGTAGTGCAATGTTTTGTAAACACCTGCATTCTACTCTATGCGTGGGTTGCACGACGATAAACATGAAATATACCTTACCTGCGTTCTGCGTGATAACATATTGTGAGTGAGTGAGAGGTCGAGAAGGAAAAGCGAGTATATGCGCCTGAACCTATTGCGTACGACGTACTACATGAACAGACACGCGCCACTATGAATCCTCCTCACACGGGCCTTGTCCCGCACCTCCATGTCCCTGGGCACCGCCCTCCTCCTGCTCGCCTCCTTTTGGTGCATCCTCCACCTCGTTCACCGTTTCCTCTCCCGTTCCTCTCCCTCCCACTCCTCCCTCCTCCCAACCACCACCAATGGCCCCAACACCAACCCCATCTTCCGCTTCGGGCCCTCCTCCTTTCCCTCCTCCTCCCACCATTCCTCCTCCCACCCAAAATCTCGCTCCCACTCCAAAACCACCCTAACCCTCACCCCCTTCCACCTCCGCCTATCCACCACACGGTGGAACGCTCCACACGACCGGCTCACCTCCTTCCTCTCTCTTCGCTCCGACCGCAGCCGGCGCTTGCGCACCTTCGTCAAGGGGGTGTACGACCTCGGGGTGGTCCTCGGCGCGCTGGGGATGCTCGCTGCGTGTGTGGGGGTTGTGTTGGGGTTGCGTGGGGGCGGTTGGGCAAGGGTGGGTTAGAGGCAGGAGTAAGAGCAGGAGATGGTGGGGTGGGGTTGACGAAGAGGTCCCTCGACGACCCTCTTCAACCCCCTGCTACCCCTCACACAGGCGCACGCTCCAGCACAAGCTGGGGCCAAATCACACCCATCGTACGTCCCTCCCTCCCTGTTCTCCAATCCCACTAACCCTGCCCCTCTACACAGATCCCCGGGGTGACCGTCCCGCTCTCGCACCTCCCGCTCATCCTGCTCGCCGTCTTCCTCGCACAGGCGTTCCACGAGCTCGGGCACGCGCTCGCTGCTGCTCTGTACGTTCACCTCTTTCTTCTTCCTTTCCTTTCCTTTCCTCCCCAGTCTCCCTCTCTGCCTTCTACATCTATTTCGCTCTCGCAAAGTAAAGCTATCCATCTATTTAAATGTCCAGCGAATCCCTCCCCCTCCTCTCAGCCGGCGCGTCCCTGACGCTCTTCCTCCCTTCCGCATTCGCCTCCTTTCCTTCTTCCCTCTCCTCCTCTCTCTCCTCTGCCACCTCTTCCCCCTCCCCATCTACCCTCCCCGCCCTCTCCCGCGCCCGACTCATCGCCGCAGGGCCCTTCCACAACATCCTCCTCTGGGCGTTCCTCCTCCTGCTCGCCCGCTCCGGGCTCTTACCCCTCCTCTGCGGCGCGCTATCGGGCTATCGGGACGTCGCGGGCGTGGGGAGGGTCGTGGTTAGTGTTGCTGAGGTGGGTCTCTCGCCCCACTTTCAATCTTTTATTTTAAATTTCAATTGTATCTCGAGTAGTAAATACGTACTGACGCGTTTAAACACCCCAGACCTCACCTCTCTACCTGCACCTCCCACCCGGGTCGATCATCACAGCGTTGACGACACGCCGCTCGGCCAACCACCCTCTACTCATATAGACGATACATGGACGCGGTACCTCCTCAGCACACCGCACATCCATCCGTCCTTGGGGTGGTGCGTAGGACGACATGTCCTCGGTGCGTACTCTTTTCTCTTTTCTGTTCGTCCTTTCATGGGTTCTAATCAACTAATCGTCCCCAGCAAAGTCAGACGAGTGCTGCAAACCCCCTTTCCCTCACCCCAACTCTCCTTCAAACAGAACACCATCGCCATACGCCTGCTTCGCCTCCCTCTCTACCTCCCTCGCCCCCTCGCCCTCGCCCTCTGAGCTCATCCAAGGCTGCATCGACCCCGTACCCATCCTCACCTCACCCCACTCAAACTCAAAAACGAACAACCGCAACCGCTGCTCGTCTACAACCGACTGTCCCCCCGAGTCAGCGTGCGTCGCGCCCCGCGTGAGCGCACAGCTCATGCGGGTTAGTGTGCGGCCTCCTGGTGCTGTTTGGGAGGTGCCTTTATCTGGGTCTGGGTCTGGGTTGGCGAAGGACGATGGGGTAGGCGTCGGGGTAGAGAAGGAGAAGGAGAAGGAGAAAGAGGGCGAGGATGCAGGCGAAGAAGAAGAAAGGAGAGGAAGAGAACAGGAAAGAGAAAGCGTCGTCCTCTGGTCTGGGCCGAGAGAGGAGGTGTGGGAGGAAGGTGCACATTCGTTCTCTCTATGGCTCCTTCTGGTTCAAATGAAACTAACCTTTCTCTTACTCTCATAGTCCAAGTAACGACCTGGCTCCCCCGCGCGTCGTTCCTCCCTCTCTGGGTGCCTCTGCTCGTGCAGCTGTTCTGGGAGTACGTCTTCCTTCCTCTTATCCTCCATCTCCAACTCCAACATGCACTGATGACCCCTTCATCCAACCTTACTAGCTACCTCCTCACAGCGACCCTCTCGCTCTACTTCTTCAACCTCCTGCCTCTACCACATCTGGACGGGACGCAGCTCCTGCGCGCTTTCCTTGACATCGTGCTCGACCCGAGGTTCAAGGAGCAGGGGTTCGTGTACGATCTGGAATCGCTTGAGAGCGGAGCCGGTCATGGGAGCAGGGACAGAGACGAGTATGCAGGGATAAGGAGCAGGAAGAGGTGGAAGGAGCGCGTTGTAAAGTTTGCGAATTATGGTACGGGTGCGGTGTTGGGGTGTTTTGTTGTGCTGAATGTAATGAATGGGTTTGGTTGAGGCTGAGGCTACAACGCGTTAGCAGTAAGACTCGAACGAAGTTGGAGGAAACTCCCTGAGTGAACGCGAAAGCCAAAAAAAAGAAAGACGTGCGTTGATGGCATAGTGCTAGTGCTAGTGCGAGTGAAAAAGGGCATGGACTCCGAACGATGGGGGTACATGCATGCATGAGTTTTGGCACCATAGGTCTAATACATATACAGCTCTCCTCCTCCCCCTGTGACCCCTCCTGCTACTGCGACTGCGATTCCTCCGACTACCATTGCGACGACCGCCATGGCCAGTAGGGCTCGCGAGAACATCAACACCATTATCGAAAGAGAATAAGTATGGGGTGGGATGGGCGTTTATTTCTTCTTGGGTGTGTCGATTTCCACGACTAGCAGACCTACACGAAGTGAGTTGGGATAAAACGAAGTCAGACGGGGCAGAAGGAGGAGAAAATGGTAGAATGAGAGAAAGGCCGGAGCGAGGACGCACCTGGTGGCAGGCTCTGCTTCAGCTTCTCCGCCTTCTCCGGGTCGTCCACCGAGAGTGTGTAGAGGTACCTCGAGCAGCGGACCTTGAACTTGGTCTGCGTCTTGCCGTTGGGGACCTTCGAGAGGATCTTCTTTATGCGTGCCTCTGCAACAAAAGAAAATTCATTCAACATTAATACCACCGTCCTAGAGTCGAGGGGAGTAGCATGCAAGCAACGCACGGGACGCATCCTTCCTCTGTGTGATTTTGATGAACTGCTTGATGTCGCGGATTTCTTTAGGCTGTTGAATATCAAAGAGTCAAAGGTTGAGCATGGCCGTTAAATCGAGGAGCAGCATGGAAGAGGTACTCGCCATCGTCGCTGGTGTTGAGGGCGGGTGGGCGGACTTAGGTGGTGGGCGTGACCGTCGGCGACAAGATCAGTGGCTGAACCTTATTTCGGTGGTGTGTACATTTTTTCGGGTGATCCCATCTTGCCGTCGCGGCTGAAGTCAGGGCAAGTGCCGAGGTCGCATGACCATGACGCCTACATTCACACGGGCCGGCCACGTCGGCGAGCGGCTTTTCGCTCTACGCAAGCCAGCCAACCACCCTCTCTACACTCCAGGAGCCATAATGTACGCCCTTCCCCCCCTGCTCCAGCCACCCACTAACCCCCTTACAGGGCCTCCGTCACGGTCGTCTCGCCCGAAATCGCACGGGCGAGTCTGCATGTCTCGATTCCCTGGCAGCAGCACATCTACGGCTACCCCTTCCTTGCGCTCTACCCCCTCCTCGCGTACGCCTACTACGTCAAGTACGATGACTGGCTGGGGGGCGAGGAGTGGACGTTCCTTGCCTGTGTGTCCCTTGGTGCGGGGCATGCACTCAGCTTTTTGGTGACGAAGTGGAACGCGGGTGCCAGGGCGTGGATCACCACTCATCGGGTGCGTCTGTCTCTGTTTCGTTTCGTTATTGGTGTGCTGATATTATCGGTTCGCAGGCCTACTCCCTCGAAGACGCCAACCGCATCCGCCTCGTGCCCCATCCACACAAAGGCCAGGGCGACATCGTCCCACTCACCAAGAAGAACCCCGCCGACCCGCTCACCTGGACTTTCTCCTACAACCGCGACTCCTACGCCCTGACCTCCCTCTCTCCCCTCGTCTTCTCGCGGCTCGCCTATCCCTCCTCCAGCAAGCCCGCCCTCGGCTCCTTCCTCCACCCGCCCAGCCTCACACAAACGAAGCTCCCCGAGCTCCAGGCGCTGTACGGCGACAACGAGTTCGACATCCCCATCCCCTCGTTCACCGAGCTCTTTGGCGAGCATGCGACCGCCCCGTTCTTTGTCTTCCAGGTGTTCTGCGTCGCGCTGTGGTGTCTCGACGAGTATTGGTACTATAGTCTGTTCACGCTGTTCATGTTGATCGTGTTCGAATGCACCGTCGTATGGCAGGTACGTCATAGGTTTTTTTTATCCATACTGCTCGTTTCACTGAGGCGGTATTAGCGTGTAAGGACCCTCACAGAGTTCAGGACGATGTCCGTCCAGCCCTACCCCATCCAATGCTACCGCAACTCGAAATGGGAGGTGCTCAGCACCGACAAACTCCTGCCCGGCGACGTCGTCTCTGTCGGTCAGTCTCTTCCCTTCCCTCCTTCCTTCCTCTCGCCTCCTACCACAGCTAACCAACCTCCCAACAGCCCGCGTCGGCGACGAGACCACCGTCCCAGCCGACATCATCCTTATCAACGGCACCGCCATCGTCAACGAAGCCATGCTCTCCGGCGAGTCGACCCCGCTCCTCAAAGAGTCCATCCAGCTGCTCGAGCCGAACGAGAACCTCGACGTCGACGGGCAGCATAAGAACGCAGTGCTCTTCAGCGGGACCAAGGTCCTGCAGGCGTCTAAATCTTGTACGTCCCTTATCCTTCGATCCCATCTTTCACCCCGTCCTCCGTCGTCCTCCCTTTCAGCCTGTCCCTTCCATCCTTCCTATCCCACACGCTAACCTCCCAACCCTCGTACAGCGGAGATCGCCTCACCCATCAAGACACCCGACGGCGGCTGCCTCGGCGTCGTCGTCCGCACCGGGTTCGGCACAGCGCAGGGCCAGCTCGTGCGCACCATGATCTTCTCCACCGAGCGCGTCTCCGCGAACAACCTCGAGTCCTTCCTCTTCATCGGCTTCCTCCTCATCTTCGCGATCGCTGCGAGCTGGTATGTGTGGACGAAAGGTCGGTCTCTTCCTCTTCCTCTTCCTCTGTGTCTGAGGTTTGGGTTCGGTGGTGTTAATGTGTTATGTGTATAGGCATTGAGAGGGACCTGAAGAAGTCCAAGCTCCTGCTCGACTGCATCCTCATCATCACGAGCGTCGTCCCGCCCGAGCTGCCCATGGAGCTCTCGCTCGCCGTCAACGCCTCCCTCGTCGCCCTGTCCAAGTTCGGTGCGTCCTTCCTTCCTTGTACATGGGTAAACTTGGACCTTATGTATTCATGCATATATACGCGACTCTACAGCCATATTCTGCACGGAGCCCTTCCGCATCCCCTCGGCAGGTCGCGTCGACGTCTGCTGCTTCGACAAGACCGGGACTATCACCGCGGAGAACCTGGTTCTGGAGGGTGTCGCGGGTGTCGAGTGCGTTTCCTTCCTTCTTCTCCTCCTCTCTCTCATTTTCCATTCTACCATACTCATTCTTGACTCGTTGACTCCTTTATTTATGTATTTATTGTTTTGCGATTTAGCCACACCGATCATAAGAAACTGCTCAGCGTCAAGGAGGCGTCAAGAGAGACGACACTGTGTCTCGCTGCCGCGCATGCCCTCGTCCGGTTAGACGACGGGACGGTCGTCGGAGACCCAATGGAGAAGACGACGCTGGACGCGCTCGAATGGACCCTCGGCAAAGGTGTGCCTCTCTGCCACTCATCATCATACCCCTTGCGCTCAACATCTACTAGGCGACGTAATAACCCCCGCCCCCTCCTCCGCGTACAAAACCACCCTCACCATCCGGCGGCGCTTCCAATTCTCCTCCGTCCTCAAACGGATGTCCACCATCTCCTCCCTCCCAGGCGGGCGGCTCATCGCCTGCGTCAAAGGCGCGCCCGAGACGCTCAAGGGCATGCTCACCCTCATACCCCCCTGGTACGACGACGTCTACAAAGGATACACGCGCCAGGGCAGCAGGGTGCTGGCGCTGGGGATGAAGGAGATGGAGGCGATGGGTGGCGAGAAGATTAATAAGCTGCATAGGGGACAGGTGGAGAGTGGATTGGTGTTTGCGGGCTTTTTGGTGTTTCATTGTCCGTTGAAGAGCGATGCGGTGGAGAGTTTGAAGATGTTGGCGGATTCGTCGCATCGGGTGAGTGGTTTTGTTTGATGGATGTTGGGTTGAGTGGATGGATGGATGGAGGCTGATGTGGGCAATGGATAGTGCGTTATGATTACTGGCGACAACCCGTTGACGGCCGTGCACGTCGCGCGCGAAGTTGAGATCGTCGACCGCGAGGCCCTCATTCTTGACCTGGCTGAGAACGCCAAACACGAAAAGGGTACGTCCAACCTCAATCTATGCTTGCCAGACAGACAACTCACTCCAACCCCTCAGACCTCGTCTGGCGCACCGTCGACGAGCGCACCATCATCCCCGTCAACCCCGACCAGCCACTCGACACCACCCTCTTCGACTCATACGACATCTGCATCACCGGCCCCGCCATGAAACAGATCCTCCCCACTTCCTCCTGGGCCCTCCTCGTCCAACACACCTACGTCTACGCGCGCGTCTCCCCCTCCCAAAAAGAGTCTATCCTCACCACGCTCAAAACGCTGGGCTACATAACCCTCATGGCAGGCGACGGGACGAACGACGTCGGCGCGCTCAAGCAGGCGCATATCGGGGTGGCGTTATTGGATGGGACGCAGGAGGATCTGGAGAAGATCGCGGAGCGGCAGAGGTTGGAGCGGGTGAAGAAGGTGTATGAGAGCCAGCTGAGTATTAGTGCGCGGTTTGGACAGCCGCCGCCGCCGGTGCCCGCGGCGATTGCGCATTTGATGCCGGGGGCGGTGGAGGCGCAAAGGAGGGCGGCGGAGCAGCAGGCGCAGGCGAGGCAGAAGAACCCGATGGAGAAGGTGCGTTTGTTGGTTGCGATTGTTCTGCGGGTGGTGGTGCTGAGATATGGTGGTTGCAGTTCGATTTGGCGTCTATTACGGACAAGCTGGCCGACATGGAGGGCGACGAGGATGTTCCCAAGATCAAACTCGGAGATGCCTCCTGTGCCGCTCCTTTCACTTCGAAGCTCTCGCACGTCGCTGCTAGTAAGTCACTGCGGCCCACTCACGGCTTTCCTACCGTATCATCTAACGAATTGCCGTCCAGTCACACACATCATCCGCCAAGGCCGATGCACGCTTGTCGCGACGATCCAGATGTACAAGATCCTCGCGCTCAACTGCCTCATCACGGCGTACAGTCTGAGCGTGCAGTACCTCGACGGAATCAAGTTTGGTGACTACCAGGTCACGATAACGGGCATGCTCATGTCCGTCTGCTTCTTGTGTATCTCCAGAGCCAAGGTGCGTTGCGTTCCGCATCCTCTGGAAGCTGGCTTGTATTGTAGCTGATGCACATCCCGCTGCGACAATAGCCCGTTGAGAAACTGTCAAGAGAACGGCCGCTCGGGAACATCTTCAACCTCTACGTTCTCTTGTCCGTCCTCCTCCAATTCGCACTGCACATCGCGTCGCTGGTCTACATCACCAACCTCTCTCACATCTACGAAGCGTGCGTCTACCTCCTCTTTCCACTTCCACCGCTACCCATTCCACTCCATCTTACTTACCCCTCGCATCCTTTAGCCCCGGCCCCATCGACCTCGAAGCCAAGTTCGAGCCCAGCCTTCTGAACACCGCGATCTACCTCCTCGGGCTCTCGCAGCAAGTGTCCACCTTCACGATCAACTTCCAGGGACGGCCCTTCCGCGAGGGCATCCGCGAGAACACGACGCTGTGGTACGGCCTGCTCGGTGCCAGCGCGGTCGCGTTCTCTGGAGCGACGGACTTTTTGCCCGAGCTGAATAGGTGGTTGCAGATCGTGGTCATGGAGGACTCGGTCAGTTTTCTTTACAGCTCGTTACCTCCCACTGACTGACTGACTGACTGACTTTCCTTTCCCTCGTGTAGTTCAAGCTCCGTCTGACACTGACGATGATCATCGACTTTGCCGGCTGCTGGATCATCGAGGTCATCTGCAAATACCTCTTCGCCGACCTCGAGCCCAAACCGATGGTTACACGCGGCCGCGAACGCCGCGAGGCACGGAGACGACTGGAAGAGGCGGAGAAGGCGAAGAACCTAGAAAATGCTCATGCTAATGGTGCTCATGCTAATGGGGACTCGAAGATTAAGGTCCAATAGTTACTTGGAAGTCTGCTTGCTTGTTGTCTATTATGCGCCCCAATACAACCCTCTAATATCTGCTAGTGTCTCAAATGTGCTTTCATGAAATCATAGTCTAGGGATCGAACGGAGATGCAAATTGTGTAGCGTGAATGGAGACGTGAAAGCAGCGACAACGGGCGAATCCTGCTGTGATACCATCTCCTGGTCAGGGAGCAGGGAAACACATTCACCAGTTGAAGCGATATACTGAGTAATAACAACAAGATATATGACGGAGGACTCTATTCTATTAATTACACAAGGAGAAATTTGTGCCACATGATTCAAGTTGTACCTGATTGGAAACTTGGTCTCCTATTTGGGCATCATTTTTTGATCCTACGCTTGAACATGCAAATCATAGCGATTCTCCCCTAGAGGGTTGTCGGAACAAGGTCGAGCGTATGGAAGCCGGGACTGGCAAGCTCCTAAGCGAGTGCCAAGGCGGAAAGGGAAGCGGTTTGGAGGACGCCGAAGGTGCAGAGAGCATGCTGGCCCGTCTCCGCTGTTACCGAATTTGGGCAAGGCGAGTGCAAATGTATATTGGATGGACATGATGGTATGGATTTTCTATCGACTATGGGACATTTTTTTACTCTTTATAGATGCATGTCATGTTTAATGCGCAAGAGAGAACACTTGGGGAGACGGTGGCCCTTGCCCGCTCTGCAGGATGGAAAGTAGTCAAAGTCGCAAAGGCAATGGGATCACTATTTGGGCACATTGTCACTGTTCCTGTTTATACTCCACCAGAAATTATCGAGGAACAAAAGGCTCTTGTTCTTCTGTCCATCGACCAGTGTTGGATGGTCAACATACCAAAGTCAAGGTCAAGGTCAATTTTGTTGACCGAGTCAATTGACGGTCAATGACGGTCAAAATTTTTTGACTCTCCTATGCCTGTGACCTGTGAGATGGCTGCCATACTAAGAGGGCTGCAATCTAGCCAAGCTCCTGCTTTGTCTACATCAATAGGCGGCAGGACCTTCAGAGACGCACAAAAATGGTTGTATTTTCTCTTGGTATCTTGGTATCATCTTCTTTGGTGCTCTTCAACGTTTAGCTGGCAGGAAAAATGACAGATGGTAATAAATATAGAGCTTACCATGTGAATAGAAATTCTTCTAGCAGGTATCATGATAATCACATAAGTCTGTCAGTGGTTCCTGAGGGACCATGGCTCTCTTTTCACACTTGCCTGCGTTCACGTCTCATGGCAGACTCTGATTCTGACCTCGCTGAGCCTCCCAAGGTGGCACCTAACCGAGGCTGGTGGCAGCAGTACTTTTGAGATTGCCCCACCTCAAAGAGTGACCCAATGCTCCATTATTTTGGCAGTTCAGGGAAGCCAAAGACGGGTCATTCTGGGAAGTCTAAAGTCTGGTGTAAAAGATGTTATGACAGCACATTCACGCAGCTGCAGCAGCAGGAACAGGATTTGGTTGCAAGTGGGGCTTTGCCCACCACTCAAAGTGCCAAGAAGTTAGAGTGTCTAAGTAGGTTCAGTCATAATTTTCTGACACATAAACTTATAAATCAACTAGTGTGGGCAGACAGAGTGGATGGAGTCCTCAGTTCAACAAAGAGCGGCCTGACACACCATCTCAGAAAGTGTACTCATCAACCACAGGCTGTTCATGAGAGGGCTGCTATGGAGCACAAATCCACATGTGGAATATCTGAATTGCCTCAAACTGTACAGGTTGCACACCCGAGTGCATTCGTTGATATTCCTCAGCTTTCTTCCCCCTTTTCAAGAGGAGAAGTCTCCCTCAATGACCCACCTGGCCCCTCACATTCTGTTTACCCACCTGGTCCCTCAGGTGGCCACTTTCTGCACAGTTCCACCACTGTGCACACAGACTATGGCTTCCCCCACGATGCCCATTTTCCTCCACAAGATATTACTGGGCGACCCTCCCCTTTCCAGTTACACGGACACCTCAGGCCAGATTGACATTCCATTTCCGCTGACAATCGCTATCACCCATATACATGGGCCTCAAATTCTGGAGATTCCTCAGAGCCATACTCTTCAGGCAACTCTCAGATTGGATCCCAGCACGACCGCATGTCCACGATCTCGAGATCAGGATCGCTGGTCAGTGGCACAAGCTCACTTAGCCCACAGGACTCTGTGTCCGAAGCAGGAAGCAGCCAGCATGTCAAGAAGGGGAAGCAGAAAGCATCCGTCATTCAGAGTGCACAGGTGGTGAAACCAGTGCCTTGGACACCAGAAGAAAAGAGGGAATGGGAGGAAATGCTTGTCCAGTTGACCGCTTCAGCTGATTTCTCATTGTCATGGGTCAAGAATCCAGTCTGGGAAGCAATCCGAGACAAATTTATTCCTCAAGCGCCCGTCGTTATGTGGAAGGTGCTGACAAATCGTCTCCATCACTTAGCCAATGATATACGCACGAAGGTGAAGACAAAGGTTGAAGGCAAGGAAGTGACGCTACAGGGAGATGGTTGGACTGGTTTAAACAACCACCATCTCATTGCCTTCATGGTGACTTGCGATAAGGAGGTTTGTAATTTACATATCTTTAATTAGCACTGCTGATTTGAGATCGTTCATGGTTGAGTCAGGTTCATACTGTCAAAGTCCACGATGCCTTGGGAGAGCGCAAAACTGCTGAAGTTCTTCTTGACGAGCTTGAGAGAGTTCTATCAACTCTTCAAAATGAATGGGGGGCTGTTGTTGTTGGACTTGTCACTGATGCGTCTGGGGAATCACGCAAAGCCCAGCGCCTATTTGCATGCAAGTATCCTCACATCATTGTCCTCAACTGCTATGCACATCAGGTATGTTACCATTACTCTAATATTTGCTACGCTATCACTGATTTTGTTCCTCTAGATTAACCTTATTGTTGGCGACTTTTTCAAAAGCCAGTCAGGGCTTCTTGAATATATGGAGATGGCCACCAAGCTCATAAAGGGGTTGAGAAGCAAGACATGCATCCTACATTATCTGCCATATGTGGTCCTTTGAGCTGTTATAACACGGTGGATGGCTCATTTCTTGGCTTTTGTGCGCCTTCTCCTACTTGCCACAATTCTGATACAACTTGCAGATGAAGACCTCAAGAACAACAACAAGTTGACGTGAGTCATGATTACAGGTGACAAAGCAGCACAGGAGAAGGCCAGAAAGATGATCGCTATCATCAAGAACCCTGTTTTCTGGCAGAAACTAACATGTAAGCTTAAACTTCTTGTCATCTTTTGACTACTTGTGATTCATGAGAAATATCTCTTAGAGTCAAGCACTATCTGGAGCCACTTGCAATTGCTGCCAACATTACACAGGCCTCCTTCTGTCATCTCGATCAGGTTCTAATTACATTTGGCTACCTCCTCAAGGTGTACCTAAACATGAATGAGGATCCCATGGGGCACGACACAATTATTACAAGCTTAGAGCTGCGATGGAGCAAAGCAGATCAAGAACTCTTCATCAGTGCCATTGTTATCAACCCCTTCTATTGCTCCCTGCCATTCTCAGAAAATGCCTCCTTCATGACCGTCACCAGGCTTGAGAGCCTACTCAGCCGTTTATGGATGCGTCTAAATAAATCTTTGACACCTCCACCGACAGAGTTCACAAAGCATGCGCATGAGTTCCTCACAGAAACTGGACACTTCCAAACAGTGGGGCATGATGCTGATCAGGAGATAAGGCTCGCTCGGGATGAAGTAAGTCACGAATCTTCTTATTCAACTCTTGGTGCTTCTGCTGACCACAGCCATCCTTTCTGAAGAGACGCCAACCCGACCCTATTAAAGTGCTTGAAGGATTTTGCCTTCCGCACTGCACCCCACCAATTTTCATCACTTTCTGTCATCAACTTCTTTCAGTTTCCGCCAATTTGGCCTCATGTGAACACCTTTTCAGTATTTTTGGCAACATTTTGACAAAGCTCCGGACACGTCTCTCAAAGCAAACACTCATAGACTTGAGTGAGGTGAAAATGGATGTCTGCAATGTTTATATTCGATGTTTGGATAAGGTCAAAACCCACCTGAAACGACACTTTGGTCCTCAGCCCCCAGTACCTGCAGCCCAGAACCCAGAGCAACCGCACTACATCAGCACTGGACCTCCGCATGTTACACCCTCAATGACGATATCTGGGCCCTCGAGTTCCTCTATCCCCATTGACCCAATCCTGATGTCAACACATAACATCTCATCACCATCTCCTGCCCCTTCTGTTGGAACTTCTGAGCCCCATGCCCCAGGCCAAGCCCCCAATGTACCCAGTCCGACCAGTCATAATCGTGCCTTCAGAGACATCGTCAATCGACACACTCAGCAGGTGGAAGAAGATAACACTGATAACGAGCCAGTCAGGGTCTCAAACGCGATTGGGCAGACAGCCCTGTCTGTCTTGTTCAATATGCAATTGCCTTACTGGGTTGAACGATATGAACATTTTGCGCGATTGTCCTATGACGACGAACTGGAGCTTTATAATCTTCTGGACCTTGATGCAGATGGCAAGGATGAGTTGGACAACACAACACAGGAGATTTTGGCAAATATCAATGTATCAGATCTTTTGTAACTACGTATCAATGGCTATCTTATCACTGTCTATGCTGAGAAGTGATGCTAAGCCTCCAGCCTTGCCCAGTTTGGCAGGATGGTCAAGGTCAAAGTCAAATATTGACCTTTGACCATCAATTTTTGATGGTCATTGACTTTCTTGACTAGTCAATGATGGGCACAACACTGGATGAGGCTACAACAAGCGAGGTTTGGATTGGAAGTGGGATTGTTTGCAACAAATGCTGGACGAATCCCTCAATGACTACTGACTGTAGAGTACTTATTGTGCTTATTATGATTAAAGTCGAGCTTGATTTCATGCTATCTTCGATTCTCTGCATAGATTGTACTCCATTCTCATGTGATATTAATGATCACTTTGGAAGATGTTCTGCCACATTTTCCTGATTGGGTAACAGAGACACCTGGCAAGAGACACCACAACCCTCATAAGTTGCAAAACTAATCAAGCTCATCAGCCTCCCTAGCTACCCTTGAAGCACAGTAATGGTCATTCTCATTGCCACCTCTCGAAATATTGTGTCCAATCACAGCATGGAACATATCCGTTCCACCATGCGACAATGTAATAACCCGCACAGGGCCCACATTGCCGGTACCAGTCCATCCAATTTTCTTGAGAGGGTATTCCTTCAGGTTTGGCAGATTACCTGGAATAGGATGCTGGTTACGGATTCTTCCATCTGGATGGCTGCCATCATAAGGCCTGTTTTGAAAGAGCTTGGGCTGGATACGAAGAGAAATGGGTTAAATAAGCAATACCAACACATAGATGATGCAGAAAGACATACATGCTTGCTCACAGCGTTACCTAGACCAGCAGAGCTAAGATCATTGATGTATGAGTTCATAACAGCAGTTTGAATGCTTTTGCCCATGTATTTTTCGGCATCTGGTGTCGATTTGACTCGATATTGGCCAGTTGCCAGGATTCCCACAGTATTCCTCATATGGGACACTGAGGTATGCAAGACATCCTTGACTTGCTGTTTTTCTTCTGCTGTCAACTTTACCTTTGGCGTCTTCGGTTTTGTCCCTTTTGGCGTCGTCTTGGGCTTCTTTTCCCATCGCTCCTTGCAGGCTTCTTTGGCGGCCTTCTGTGCGCTAGAGATGGCTTTCTGTTTTTCATGTTCAGTTGTCTTCCCACAGGTAGCCTTCTTATTTTTGGCAGCTTTCTTTTCCCTATGAAGCGCCTTCTTGGATTGCTGAGCATGCAATACCGCATTTGCATGTTTGTGGGAATCCAGAAGAGTTAGGGCCCGCACGGTGAAGCCAGGGTTGAAGTCTAGACAACAAAGCAAACGGTCATGATGAGACAAAGAAAAGATGAAACAACAGCATACCAGAAAAATCTGTTCCATGCCGAGTGACAGCGTCAATGCCATGCACGTCGTTGGAGACCGAAATCGGACGTGCCAACAACAATGTGAGAGATGCAGTGACCCCTAGGAAGAGGTACAGGTGAAGTAGCATTTCTATGACGGTCCATTCTGGACAAAAATACACGATTGAAGTTTTTTTTATGAGAAACCCTAATTTAGGCCAGAGCCTGACCAAATCTGACCAAATCTGCCAGTTTCGTCCTGAGACCAACGCTATCCTCCCGGATCTGCCATCTTCACACCGTCTCTGCTCAATTTGGCCAGATTGACCCTCCCTTTTTTTATGACCCATTGTTCTGATACAGGAGGAATCTGGCCGCGTGGGGCATTCGGGACGATTCGTATGGATTCCTCCTCAATTCTTTTTTTAAGAAACATCTAGTGATTTTTTTCCCTCGTGTGTGGTCAGATTCGTCCCGAATCCGACCATTTGGGACCTTGCAATATTATGGTTTTGGTCGGAATCAGTCGGAATCAGGGCGATGTGTTGCAGATCGGGAGGGGTTTTGGTTTTTTTTTTGGGTGGCAAACGAAGCGGGTCTAATCAGTGTGTTTCCTGCGGATTGGGACCATATTGGATGGATTCTGCCTGAATCTGACAGATTGGAGAGGGACTTATGAGGAAAAAACGTAAATCTGTATTTTTGTCCAGTATGGCGCTGCATACATTTCTGAGGGTTCTCGAGGTAGGAAAGATGTGCGTAGAAGATACCAGCGCAGCTGAGTATGTAGACTTTAGAAGTATCAGAGACCAGCTCAATACAGATTCTGGGAGGGACCCGCAGCTATTTTATACTTGAAGCCCTGTGGGCGCTGTCAGAGCCGTGTAGATGTCGCCGTCATCCTTCCGGGATCAATTCGTTCCACAGGACATTCAAATGGACGAACAAGTACATATCTTGTTTAGGAGTGGGTGTTGACTTGGCAAGCGCTATTTGCAATAAAGAAATAGCCAAGGAGGAACCGGGACCCACAACTCTCGCCGCTCGGTAATCTGAGCCCACATTGCAGCCGTTCAATCTTTTGGGCGCGATTGAGTGTCGATGAGCCTTCATAAGCTGAGCCTGGATGGTTAAGATACCCCATTAATCCTGAGGAGGAAGGGACAGTTGCCGCCCAGTGTGTTAGATGCCTTACATGTGGGAATAAATTCGGTGTCCTGGGCAATGCGCTCGCCGAGATCCCCGAGAAGCTGGAACTCCACTGATCGCCGAAATTGCCGATAGCCATGTGTGTATATAGAAATCGGATGTGTGTGTCAAAACGGGGTGTGTGTATGGCGAAATCAGGTGTGTGTATATTAAATTCGGGTGTATGTCGAAATTGTGTGTGTGTGTGTTGTGTAATACCCTAAGGTACGTGCTTATATTAGCGAAATAATATTTCCGCGTTCCGGCCGCCACACACGACTTACCACTGTTCATGGGCTCACATCCAAATCGTACGCAAGTTGTACGTAGTGCTGACACTACCATGTATTCACAGTCCCTTGGATCAAAATGTGCTCTAAATTCGACCCGTAACTCTTATGAGCGCTGTCTTGGCATATGGAGATGGTGCCACAGTGCTTCGCGCGTAGATTATATGTACTAGTAATGCACGATTTCAAGTTACCTAACGACTTTTGAGCATAGTCTAGCTGCCTGCCACGGCCGCCATCCAGCCCAAGTTTTCTTTCAAGGTCTGAAATGTAACTCCAACAATGGCCAGATGCGTGGGTATGAGTCGGAAAGGCAGAAGACCCTTCGCAATGAATAGAAGGTCCCAGATTCCCGCGGTCGCCTTGTGGGCGTCCACATCAGTGACACTGATGAATGAGTCTTCTAGAACGACATTGTGGGCAAAGTCAGACAGCCGGCGCTGATTTCAATCGTCCTATTGTTGATGAGTGGTATATTATCATTCCTCTCTCCGCCGCGATCTACTATCTCCCCGAACTATGTCCAGCGACGAAAACTACGAGTCCCTCCTAAACCGATTCACATCGGTCTTCAGTCATCCTTTCACCGACCTTGACTCCAAAGTCCTTACCGTCATCGACTCAAATCCGACTGTCGATTGTGCCCACACGCTGGCCGATGGCCTACTGTTTGCTGCCATTACATATCCACAGGATGTCGACGCCATCGTGCTTCCTATCGCCAAGATTCTGCCCGAGAAAGCTGATGTCTAGTCACGGATTCAGGATATACAAACGAATCATTCCCCCGTATTGTCAAGGCCCACCTCGGCGACTTGCTGGACGATGTTTTGAACGAGACTGATCTCCACAAGCCCAAACAAACCGAGGTCATCCCCTCGAACCGCGTCCTTGCCGGAGCTCTGTTTTGTGGGAGCGCAGTCAAAAACGACCTCTTCGACACCGGGGTGATATATTGGTTCGCACGAGAAGGCTTGATGCTCCTCGATGTGTCCGTCCCGGAAGGACGGCAGCAGGTTGCGACTGTAGGGGCCTGTTTACAGCTACTCGTCATGGGCGATCTTATGGTTGAGAAAGGATTGAGAGCGGATATCGATCTTGGCAAAATTGTAGATGCCTTGGAGTCGTTGAGAGAGAAGGAGGTGGTTCGAAACGCGAGGGGCCCAATTACTTGAGGTTCGGGTCTTCGCATATGATACATATAGCTTGATCACTGTCATCTCCGATAGCGAACCATTGCGGCAGCCAAGGGGAAATTCTCTCAGCCTTTAGCGCCTTCAGAGGCTTGGAAGATGCTGTTCCCGTCATGATCCGTCCCAATCTACATATTTATGCAGAGGTCACAATATCAGCAATATCCTCGTTTTTGATTGTAGTGCATGTACATTTGCATTTGGTAAGAAATATGTTACCCCAGAGGAGGGTTGGAAGCTCAAAGACTGGTGCAAGTGATGAGCGCTGGGCGCTTACCGAAGCCAAGACACGAGATTGGCGCTGGAGTGCCAAAAACATTCAGAGCCTCGAATTTCATCTGGAATACACGTCTTGGATAGTATCACAAGTTCATGGTACTGTTTTTCGTAAGTATCTTGTCAAGGACACACATTTGGTAGGGTAAAGATAATAGGAAGTGGAGTGCGGCACCGACATTGGCATGAAGCGAAAATCGGTCTTGCAGCTTACATTTAGTGAACATCAGTCTTCGGTGCATCTCTCACAGCCTTGTACTTGGCACTCAATGTTTCCCCTGTCTCCGCATCTCATCCTCAAACAACAGAGGATACACAGAGGACAAAAGCTATTACCCTTTGAGGGGCGTTGTAGGCGTTGTCGTGATGTGTGGGAACACGTACGAGCTTAAGTTGGATGCCCAGCCAAGTTCGAGGCCTCGAGGTTCTTCATGCCAGGCCAAACAGTCTGAGGCAGTTCGATGTGGACCCGCTGTATTCGGTCTTCACACCTTTCATGATCTTCTGGCAGACAGAATCAGGGTAAGCCAATGAGGTCCATCAAGAGCATAGCCCTCTCACTCATTCATGATCGCTGGTTCTTGAATAGTACTCATAGCATCAAAAGCATCTGTTCCATATATTATTATCCCTTGCAGATGCACCCATAGTGTGCGATGAACACCGAAAAATCTCGAAGCCATCCAAAATCTGGTTTATAAGCCACGCAGACACCCGTCTTCACACTAGACACTCTACCCGCCGCACACTTTGCCTCGCCATGCCCTCCATTCAGACCAGCGATTCCCTGGTTTTCCAGAGACTCCTGACGGGCTTTAAGCGCTCGGAGGATATGGGTTACATGAACGGTCAGTGCCTCTCTTTCGGGCTTCGCATCCGCCGTCCGCTGATTTCTGCCCTGCTAGCTGCCGTCATGACTATGCTTCTTTATGACATCTTTACGACAATCGTTGACGAGGTGGACCTTATCTGGAGGTAATCCTGTTGAGGTACAGCGATTAGATGACCGAGCGTAGCTTGCTCACATGCCGACTGCATCTTCAGAGATAGGTGGTCTTGAGGTGGTCCATCACCAAAGTCCTCTACCTGATTCCACGTTACTACCCTAAGTACCACGTTTGTGTAAGTCTTCACAGGATTGATCGCGCTCAGATTATTCAGTCGATGTGAGCTTCCACTTATCATTTATATTTAGGGGTCACGACTCTTTAGTCGTAAGGAGCTTTATTATGTTGACCCAAGCGTTACATATTTTCACGCATGCCGTCCACTGGCACAGTGGGCTCTCTCCCCTTGCGCCAGTTAGCTCGTTCGTAAGCTTGAAGTCAACGAACTCTTGGTTCGTGCGCTGTGGCGTCCTATTTCCAATTTCGGGCTTTCGCCCGGCATCGCCCGGCGTCATGGCGGCGTGCAGTCGTGGTCAAAAGATATTCGTTATGGAAGAACAGAGTATTATACACAGGAAGAGTTAATGCGTAATACAGAGCAGAAGAAAACGTCGGAACCCCTTCTAGGTGTGTATGCATTGAAGCCGCAGTATGGGTACGTAACGTCCGTCAGTTAACAAGCTCCGTTGTCGACCCAGACGCCGGCTGCAAAGGAAGAAAAGAGAGTCGTATGTAAGTGAATGAAGAGGACACGAGGAAAAGATCAGAACGTACCAGGCCCTCCAGGTGTATCAGCCTGCGTCCACCAGGACGCGGTCCAAAGACGGCCGTTGTAGGTCACTTTCATTCCTCCGGTGTAAGCAATCTAAGCATCCAGATCCGCGCTCGTCAGCGATCCCAGACCGTGAAGCACTCGCAACAGGTACTTACGGTCGAAGTCCAAGTAGCTACGCCAGCACAGGCTCCGCTAGAAGGGGGTGTGGTGGGGGTCGTCGTGGTGGGAGCCGGCTGCGCCGTTGTCGTCGGTGCCGGGGGAGCGGTGCCGCCCATGTTACTGCGGATGTTGTCCCATTTGCTGTTCGGGTACCTTTGAGATGAATAAAATAAAAGAACGCAGTGAGTGGAAGGACTGGTGGAGAGAGAGTGAACACACCTGATGTGGTTCTGGGTGGTATCGAGCCCGCCGAGGGTGTTGGCAGAGGTCTGGACGAGGGATTGGGCGCCGGTTTTGTCGGTTGAGAGCTAGTCCAGGGTGAAAAGCATCAGCAAAAGATCGCGACAAGGTTTCTCATAATGAAAGGAAGCTAACCTCCCAAAACATGGACCCAGCGAGCCCCTGTGAGTTGACGTATTGGGCCTTTAGCCTGATGATGTTGGGCGTGTCATAGGAGACGAGCTCTCGCTTCGCAGAGTCATAGGAGTAGCTGGAGACGTCGGTCGTGTTTTCGAAGACTTGTGCGCCAGCGACTGGAAGAGGAGATGTCGGGGCTTAAATCCGTTGAATTTGAAAGTGAGAGCTTACGAGGGAGAGCCTTGTACGAGTAGACACCAGCTTCGATGGTTCCGGGGCCGATGCCGCTGTATGGTTGACCGAGGCCGTTCGTGTTCTGGAATGCGCGTCCGTAGAGGGGCATGCCTGGATATTGTTGTGTATGAGAAGATACAAAATGAGAGGGAGAGAGGCGAATCCCGTACCCAGGACGATCTTTCTGGCGGGTGCACCAGCCCCGGTGTAGAACTTGACCGCAGAGTCGGTGTTGAATCCCGTGCGGGAGCCGCCGTACAAGTTGGCCTGGTTGTCGGAAAAGGTGAGCCAAGAGCCGGCATAGTCGTATGCCTGCAAAAATAATCCAAACAGTTTGAGAATGAATCGACAGGCGAGGCAATATAGTATATGGGTACCATGAGGTTCCAGAAGTCCATCGCGGCGTTCATCTGCGGCACCTTCAAGTTGGCGTAGTTCTCAGCGCCGGCTGCGACGGCTGCGGTGAGGAGGTATGGAATCGAGTCGCCCTTGCGCGCTTGCAGTTGGTCGAAGGCAGTGCGGGTGGCGGTCATCAGATCGGCGAGGCCTTGGCCGAGTGCTGAGTTTGAGGGGTACTCGAAATCGATATCGCTGGAGAAGGAAGCTCAGTAAGAAGAGAGGGAAAGAAAAAAGGCGCATACATTCCGTCAAATCCATAGTCCTCAACGAGCTGCACCGCGTTCTGTACGAACGTTGCGCGGGCAGAGGGCGAAGTGACAAAGTTGAAGTGGCCGGCTTGCGAGTACGTCCAGCCGCCAATGGAGAGGAGGACTTTGAGGTTGCGCTTTTGCAACTTGAGGAGGTAGAGCTGCTTCAAGCAGCCGTAGAGGTTGTTGCCCGTCTCAGACCAGGAGTCGCCGGGGAAGTGTTTCTGAAAGGGGGCAAGGCAAAGGGTGAGGTGATGGGAGTGGAAGGCGGGGTGGAGGGGTGGAGGAAGGTATATACCTCTTGATCCGCGTAGGAGTCGGTGAGTTTGATGGCACCAGTGGATGCATCGGTATCGGCGAAGGCGTAAAGAATGTCTATGGATGAAGGGTAAGAACTGTGGACCACGAATATATGCGCATTATCTTACGCGTCAGAGGGGCGGCGACAATGTCGGTGGGTTCTAGAAAGACGTGGCCTTTCAGTGATGTCGCCGGTAAAAGAGGAGAGCAAACGTACGGAAGTTTGCACCATAAATCCCCCAATTCGTGAAGTACGCAAACGAGACCTTGCCATTGGCCTGACGCCTTTCGATCTGGTGGGTCTTCGTGTTGGTCTCTATCAGGAACCTGTTCGGTGCTTCCATGTACCGCTCGGGACGGTGCATAATCTGTGTTGCGTCGACGGCCACAAGAGCCGTTAAGGCAACTGCGGCGACGAGGGAGAGGCGCTGGAAGGTGCGCTGATAGGTCATCTGAGATAAGAGTCGAAGAGAGCTTCTCTGAGGTGAAGGCCTGTCGGCTTGAAGAAGGAGGGAAGCGGCGACTCGTCTGGGTATTTGTACTTCTATGCCTCGAGCCCTCGCGAGGAGGTCGATGTCCTAAAACGGGATGGGGAGGAACCGTGTGGTGGCACGCTGGTGCATCTGCGTCCTTGCGGTACGGTGGCAAGATGCGGGTAGCATTCACATAGACCAGGCGAAGAAAGAAGAGACACATGGCTGCATGGCTGGGCAGCCCGGATGGTCCTTTCGCTCTGCTGCCCCCCAGTTGGACACGGACGAGATGGGTGGGTCAGCCACAGGTGACGAGACAAGAAAGCGACAAGAGAATCGGAGGAAAGTCAAAACTGGATCAGGCGAGGATGGTCCATGTGTTGCGAGGGAGATATTTTTGGAGTTTCGCGTCATGATGGTGGATTGAAAAGTAGAAGGATGCGGTTCTGTGTACTTAGATAGGTGTTGACCCGAACTTCGAGCCGGGTTAGCTGACGCCGATAAGGAGTGAAGTAGGTCGTCCTCAAGCCATTTCACCCTTTGCTACCAGCACGAAGGAACCGAGCCATAGCAGTCCATTGAATTCACAGCTTATTGTCCTGTGCATGCAGTTGCGTTACGAGCAGCTGCAGAGAAGTGGCGCTCTGCCGTTGGGATAGAATAGAATAAAACATTACAGCACAAGGTCGTGTGCTCAAGCCACAGGATAGACGTAGCATTGATAGAAGCACCCTTTTCTCGCATGGGATAGTGAGTGACGACAGCAGAGAAGAGTTGGCTGGCCGCGCTGTGGTGGGATGGAGGAGGTTCACAGAAAAGGGGCAGAACATGAAAATCCGTATCACGTGGGAAAATCCCTCTGGGCACCTCGGGCTTTGGGATGCGCCTGTCTCGTGCTCTTCTCCTGCTGCCATTCTTCGCATTACAGGATTATGACTTCATTTTCATGTAAAGAGACATCGCTTGCTCACGGAACTGTCGATCCCTCAATGCTCGGCGCACAAAAGGGGGACTCGTCGCGTAGCGGAACTGTCCAATGACTCTACCTCTCAGAGAATGCACTTTTGTGGTTCCTTGGCATGATCTTCTACGGACAGCATTTGCGCCTCTCGGGCGGACATTGCTTCTTATCTGCTTCTCGTCTCGTAGACCAGGTGGTAAAGTCCGAAAGTGATATTCGGATTATGGAACAGGTCGTGACGGTGCGCATCGCGCACTGGCAACTCGCACCCTTAAAGCTTCAGTGTAGCATCCCCATCCTCTCGGCATTGAAGCCACTACTAGTGTCTAGCAACGACAGCGCTCTGGACGTCTTGGGACACTACGCAGCGTCAAGCCCTTGCAATTCGTGGAGAGGCGCTCATCTGGGCTCTTCCTCCTCGTCCAGCACACGCTGGGCCATCGTTCACGCGACGCAACAATATGGAAGTCACTACTTTCCAGCGATCATATGCACGTTTTTAAATTGATTTGTCGCAAGGTGAGAACTAACCCATCACTCATAATTAAGTTGAACGTTGGCTGCTCATTTACAACACAGCAAAGTCGACAAAGTTCGTACCATCTCAATCAAGCAGCCTCGAATCGTCTGCTGGCTATCATCCATGGGTCTCCGCTCCACTCTTCCGTCCTTCTATTTTCCAGTGCACCCCTCCTGATCTGGGCAGGACAAGGCCATGACCGTATGCACCCAAACCCTTTCGCTGTGCTCTAGCTGCCAACACTGGAGTCTGAGGCCTCTGAGGTCTGAGGTTGGACGTTGACAGCCCAGCCAACCCGGCCTATTCCTGTATAGGAGAAGACAATGCTGCTATCGGTGAGGTTGCGATCCACATTCGCGTTCACATTGCCCTTGGGGACGATAGACGATAGACGATAACGAAGGGTCTTCTGATATCGATAAGCCCTCTCTCTGAATCTGTCCTTTGTCCTTCCTACTTTTAATTTTCTCTGGGCAGCCCTCTGCAGCGCGCACGCTCAGGCCTCGCTATCAGCTGGCAGCTGTGGTGTCAGTTGACAGTCCAGCTCGGTATTGTTGGGTTTTCTTCGGCAGAGGCATAGCTCTCGTGCACCGTCTGGCTGCTGCCAGCTATTTATAACCAAAGATACTTGTGATAAAGGTATCAGAAGCAGAGGCACCGGAAGAGGACTGTAAGTGACGGCACCGGAAGGCGACTTGCCCCTCGATAGATCTCCGAGCATTTCATTGTGCTACCCAGTACCTCAGATCTCCTGAGCTAGCAAACCTGAGTGTTCGTGCCTCCTTGGTCGTCTCGCCAGCAGAGCAGGCGGCGAATCTCCGTGCCAGACCGCCGGGCTTAGGCGTCCAGGTGCTGCCCTTATAAAAGGCTCGAAGCAAGCTGCCGAGTTGACGATCACCTTAAAAACTTAGAGTGCTGTGGTAGGACGTTAGAGGTTATGTAAGAGTGCGTGCATTAGGGGCATGGCCTTATGGGGTGCGGAAGAGGGAGGAAGCATAAAGATACACAACACGACGATGCTGAAGCGAAGGGGGCGTGCCAGGACAGGACCAGGAGAAAGGAAGAAGAAATGTGTATATTAATAGATAAAACCGAGTTCCACTAAGTAGAAATTCGAAAAAAGAGTGTAGACGACTGACATCATGAAGTAGAGTCGGAACGTCAACTTGACAGTGAGTGTCGCGAGGCGGGGTGCCGGTGTCAGTGCGTTGGGTGGTGCCAATGCGCAGTCCAGGTTGCAATGTGCAGTGGGTGGATAAGTAGGTAGGTAGGAAATAAGGGCTGCAAATCGCAGCGGCTCAGCGATACTCCGGCTTCTTCGGTCGGTGGTTCGAGAGTGAAAGAGAGAGGGAATGCAAAAAAAGGGCGCAGTGGCGGTGCGAGATGTGGATAAAGTAATGAGTGAGTGGGTGAGCGAGACAGGATTGTATGTATGTATGATTGTATGTAGCACAAGGACGATACGATAGCACAGACGACAACGAGAGAAGCAGAGGAGAGGGGAAATGGAGTGGAATGGAATAAATGACAGGCAACTTGAATTGCAAGGTTGGAAGGTGAAAAGGCGAGGTAAGGCGGCGTCTATTAGGGACTACGGGCAGAGTAGAGTGGGTGGTGTAGAAAGAGGAAACTTGGTGTTGCTTTCGGTATCGATGTATGAGGAAAGAAATAAGAGGTAAAACACAAGAATTGATGGAGGCGAAGAGGGTAGTGTCCGTGGTTGTCACATGATTCAGAATCCGAGTTCAGATTGAGAAGTTCGCCCCAAGGAGGCAGACCCGGAGAGGTCTTTCTTTTAGCTTCGGAATCCGTGACCACGTCTAGTTTGACAATGGCGGTGATGGCGACGACGATGGCGACGACAGCGCGGTGCGTGACGAAGAATATGCGGTCCTTATTCCGTTCTGAGTGACAGCCTTTCGGTATAGAATAAGCTCTGCAGATCAGCTTCGAGGGGGAAGGGAAGGTATGCGACGATCATGACGTACCTGAGCGTTTTTTTTCTTCCATCCCATCGATATCAAACAAAAGACGCTCGCACATCCCAGGGCTATAGCCACGTCCACATCCACTCTTTCCCCTGCCATATTCCCTCCCATTTTCCTTCCCTCTGCCTCCTCCCCTCTCCACCACAACTCCCAACAGACTTAGATTCATCCATAACACGCGCCTTCACTTCCACCTCCACCTCCACTGTCCATCACACCTCAAACATCCACGTAGATAAGGATAGGCTCGCCGACGCCCTCGATCTCGGGTATGACGCATTTGAGGTCAAAGGCCTTGGCGAGCACGATCTTGAAGATCTTCTGCACGTTTATTGAGGCAGAGGTGGAGCAGAAGATAAGTGAGGCGTGCATAGCGCGTGCGAAGCGCTTTGCCTGCAGTTGAAGGATAAGGAGTCAAGGATGGACGAGATAGTGAGCGTTGACGCACCTGCTTTGTAATTTCTTCTTGCTCATCCCGTGGAAATGTGGCGAATTGGTCGAATTTGGTGCCAATTAGAAATGGAATGGCGGTCTTTGCAGACGAATAGGAAGAGTCAGTCAGTTTGTCTCCAGAAGGGACCACAATTGCACATTCTTCGCAGTAGACGTAAGACAGTGTACGTACTTTGTTGAACCCCCGCGCCTGCCGATACCACTCCTTGACCGAGTTGAGCGTTGACTTCCGTGACAAGTCGAACATGAATAGGATCGCAACGGCGTCGTTGCACACGAGAGGCAGCATGTTGACAAATTCCCGCTGGCCACCCAAGTCCCAGATTGAAAAGGTGATTGTTGTCCGTCTGACAGATATTGTCTTTTCCATGAAATTGACGCCTAGTGGAGGTGCGCTAAGAGGATATTAGACGACGGATGGACAGAGCGGACGCACCCAGCGTCTGGATATAATCCTCATCGAAACTGCCCTCCACATATTTGACCATCAGACTTGTCTTCCCTATTTGCGAATCTCCAACCATTCCTACTTTGATGACCACACTTCCCCCGCGTTCAGGATGCGCGAAACGGTCTGAAAACACGAGATGGGGCGTACCTGTTCTTCTCGTCATTGCCTTCAGGGAGCATCTGCAAGCTGGGGCCGGCTACAGGAGGTGGTGTGGAGGAGGATGCTGACGTTGACATGATTTGGTTGATCGTGGTTCAGATGGGAAGTTCGTATACTGCAGCGCGTCGTGCCCGAGTGCTGGACGGTATAAGGCTGGAGAATTGCGTCAGGGAAGGAGGGCCAGAGGTGTGTTGAGGAAAGCGGAAAAGGAGGGGTAACAGGACAAGATGGACGCGTCTTGATCTGAGTTGGGGAATGAAGGGGCTTGAAGGAGGCCGCACCCAGTGAAAAGCGGGCCCAAAAATCACAAGAACAGAGCGCCGTCGTCGTAGTCGTCAACACCCAACCAAGCTCACGCTCCTCCTGGAAACATCCATGCGTGAGCAAGAACGTTGCCATCAAACGCCGTAGCCAAACACCATTGTTCGTCCAACGCGTCGACTCTTTTCTCACAAACCCTCATCGCTGTGGGCGTCAGCGAACTAAGGCTTACTTTTGAACGAAACTCGCTTTTATTTAAACCTTGAATTCACGCAACATGCCTAGACAAACACGCCCAAGATCACTTGCCTCACCTCCATACTCCGGACTTTCTTCCTTTCCTCACGCGCCTTCAGTCACCAGATAGCACCAACGGCACCCGTCTAACAATATGACGTCTGGAACTCCGGACGATCGTCCTCAAGTCGTCTTGTCCTGCCCAAACTCATCTCTTTCACTACTTATCACTGTTCGTCATGTCCGGCTCTTGTTTCCCGTCTTCACGTTAATTTTGGAGTTTATCCAGGTATCTCCGAGTTTGCAACCCGTGGGTGCTCTCTCAAAGACGAGAATTACGCGTCGGAGAACGTGCTAAGAACATCTCAAGCACAAGTGCAAGCCCTAAGCACTCTCACCTATTTGCGCAGCGCTCTTCGCCGCTCCAATCCAGTCCGAGTATACTGCTGTTGAAGAAATGAAGATGCGGCGCTCGACACCAACGATTCTACAATCCCAAGACCTACTGTTGGTCCTATTCTGGGTATGTGCCAACCTAAAAGGCCATGTGCGCTTTCGGTATCTGGCCAAGTCCGTTTGTTGGGAATATTTCCATCACCATTGGCCGCGTTCCATGCTCTGCCAAAAACCCTGTTACCCCATACATGCTTCCGATCCCCAGGAACGTTCCACCCTTCTCCAAATCTGCTACAAGGACGGTACGTAGGTGAATATCTCTTCCTCCGTCGGTTGGCAGAGTAGTCGGATTAATTGTCTGGTGTAGGTCCCATATTATGGCACGATCGTACCCTCGGTGCTTCGACCGCTCGTTCTCACTGTGCTTCGCTCTGTACAACACCTAGAGAACTCGTCCAGCATCCTGCCGCCTTCCCAAACCTCCATTCCAAAAGCGGAAGCTTTTGACCACTTAAAATATCGACGGATAATTTTACGGGCGTTCTTCGGATGGGCACTGCGCCACGTCAGTTGACATGGAGGCGCTCGCATTCAACCTTCATGTCGACATCGCGCGCCAGCCTATCACAGGCCCCGCATATCATTGCGCAGAGTTTTTCCGGGCGGAATGTTGTGTGAAGCCTCTGCCATCATCAGCCAGGGTCACGAGCGAAGGACAGCCTCCGAACACTTCCCGTCCCCGTCTGCTTGCAACGCGAGAACGCCTGCAGTTGCACGAAAATTAGAAGGATGGTATACCCCTGATGTACGGCGCCCCAACGACGTGTAATCTCCCGGACGATTCTCGCTGCACGCCGGTATAAAATCCGATATTTAGAGCTCCGGACGAACCCAAACGTGCTGCTGCTCCTTCCTCCTTTCCCTCCGTAGCTTTGAAGGCAATGTTGCTGCGCGTTGCCTTGAGCGTCCTTCCTCTTATCGGGACTGGTAGGTCGTATTCAGTCCGACCTGTTTACTTTACTCAGAAAGCAACTGACGCGCCGAAGCCTTCGCGCAGGGCGGCCAATACATCGACGACGAGCTCGGCATTAGCTTCTTTGGATACAAAGAGCCGGCGCATGGCGTGACATACGGCTTCGTCTTCCCTCCCCTCGAGGACAACACGGATGAGTTCGTGGGTGAGATTATCGCGCCTATCGAGGCGAAATGGGCTGGGGTGTCGCCGTTTGGCTCCATGCTCCACAGTCTGCTGCTCGTGGCGTGGCCCAACGATAACCGTATTGTGCGGTCGGTGCGGTATACGACGTATGTGCTGCCCAAGTCCTTCGCTTGAAATAGAGTTGACGTGCGTTATGTGCGTGATGCAGGACTTATGCTCAGCCCACCGCGATGTCCGGTCCTGTGTTGACGGACCTGCATACGATCGTCAACGCGACACATTGGAAGTGGGTGTACCGGTGCCAGAACTGTGTCAGTGAGTAACGAACGGCCCCCTACTCCATACGTCCTTGCTAACGTCGCCCCGTTGCTACTCAGCATGGTCGACCGAGAGCGGCCCAAAGAGCATCCCGATCAGCGAATTCGGCGTACCAGCCTGGGCGTACTCCTCCGTTGGTGTCAACGACCCTACCGACCCTCAGAGCACATTCAACGAGCATACTGACTGTAAGAAGCACTGTCGTCCATTTGCCCTGACGCGCCCAGGAACTGATGTGTGCACACTATTGCTATTTTTAGTCGGCTTCTTCGGACTGGACTACTCGCTCGCCCATGTCTCCGCTGCTCAGTATGTTCTCTGGGCTAATGGCGGCACAGGAGGCGGCACGCCAACGCAACCCCCGACCACGACGGCTCCTACGGCGACGCCTACAGTCTCGGTAAGCAAGCCAATCCGATTGAATTCATTGGCCCGCAAGGAAGTCGCGTCTAACTGGACTTCCTTTTTTTCTCTCCCTCTTCTTCGATTTCGAAGGCTATTCCATATGATTACATCGTCGTCGGGACTGGTGCCGGAGGGCTGGTCGTTGCCGATCGACTGTCGGAAGCTGGGAAGAAGGTCTTGGTGCTGGAGCGTGGAGGACCGAGTCTTGGCTCGGCGGGAGGCACGTACCAACCTGCGTGGTTGCAAGGAACTTCGGTCCGTCCTTGGTGGCCCTTGCTTAACCTTGCTCTAGTGCCTTATGCGTATGACTTTCCTGGTCTCTCTAGCTCACGAAGTTCGACGTTCCGGGACTTTTCGGTGAGGAGCCTATTTGAGCGGAGGATATTTTGAATGAAGATTGACCGATGATACAGAGACGATGTTCCAGGACAGCAACCCGTTCTGGTGGTGCAAGGATGTCAACGTCTTTGCCGGCTGTATCCTTGGAGGGGGGACTGCTATCAACGGAGCGTAAGCACTTTCTTCCAACTCAACCGTCCACAAGCTGACTGAGTGGATTACATCAGTCTCTACTGGTACCCCCCAGACTCTGATTTTTCCGTTGCCAATGGCTGGCCCAAGTCGTGGGCGAATCACCACCCGTATACCGCGAAGCTGAAGGCCCGCCTGCCAGCTACGGACCACCCCTCGACGGACGGAAAGCGATACTTGATGCAGGTCGCGGATGTTACGGCTGCCCTGCTTAATAAGCAGAACTATGCGAACATCACGATTAATGACGTTCCTGACTGGAAGGATCATGTCTATGGATACTCTGCGTTCTCAGTAAGTCGAGTTTCCCCTGTAAGAAATTTAAGTGCCGACGTTGAAGTGCTATTCAGTTCATCGATGGAAAGCGTGCAGGGCCCATCGCGACATACTACCAAACTGCCATCAAGCGCCCGAACCTCACTTACAAGCAGTACACGACGGTGCTGAACGTCGTCAGAGACGGAGGCAAGATTCTCGGTGTGAGGACGAACGACACCTCGCTTGGCCCCGATGGCGTCATTCCGCTGACACCTAAAGGACGTGTTGTCCTTGCCGCTGGTGCCTACAGCACCCCAAGGATCCTGTTCCGCAGTGGGATTGGCCCTACGGACATGATTAACATCGTGAAGAACGACCCTGCAGCGGGACCTGCTCTTCCTCCGGAGTCTCAATGGATCAACCTACCAGTTGGAGACAATGTCTCTGACAATCCGTCGATTAATGTTGGTGTTTCTGTTGCCTCCAATCGCAGAGGACTGATATCTGAGCAGCTTGTCTTCACCCACCCTTCAGTTGATGCGTACGACAATTGGGCTCAAGTTTGGACAGCCCCAAGACCCTCCGACGCTGCCCAATACATCAAGGACCAATCTGGTATCTTTGCACACGCCTCACCCAGGTTAGTTGGACAAAGGCAAGGACGTTCGCCTCCGGCTAACTGTCTTCCATTAGACTTAACTTCTGGAGAGCTATGGGCGGCCGCGATGGCAAGACTCGATGGGTATGTTTAGATCTTCGCTCGCAGCTTTCCGTTTTCTTATTCGTCCATAGCTCCAAGGCACTGCTCGCCCTGGTGCAGCATCCGTCACCACCTCCTACCCATACAACGTCAGCAACATCATGACGATCACGACATACCTCTCGACCGGCATCACCTCTCGTGGCCGCATCGGCATCGACGCCGCGCTCACCGCCCGCCCTCTCGTCGAGCCCTGGTTTACCGACCCCGTCGACAAGGAGGTCTTGATTCAAGGTATCAAAGACCTGCTTGTGAACGTCAAGGACGTCCCAGGACTGACACTCATCACGCCCGACAACACGACGACGATCGACGACTACGTCAACAGCTACCCGACTGGGGGCCTGAATTCGAACCATTGGGTCGGCTCGTGCTCTATTGGAGCGAAAGGGAGCGCTGTCGTTGACGAATGGACGAAGGTCTACGGTACCGACAACCTCTTCATCATCGACGTGCGTATATTTGTTGTCGGATATTGGAGCTTTCAGGTTGACGGATTGCGATATAGGCCTCGATTATCCCCACCATCCCTATGGGCAACCCTCATGGTACCATCATGGCTATGGCTGAGCAGGGTGTTGCGAAGGTTTTGGCCCTTTCTGGTGGTCCTTGAAAGAAAACCTTCGATTTAAAATAAGAATTTTATTTATTGATCCTTGTATACACGTCAATTTCACTGCACCATTTTTGCATTCACTTTCTCATATTTGCTCATTTATTCTTCTTCGTTATCATCAAGCTCCACGCACAGGTGTATGTGCGCAGGAATTGCATGTAGGTAGAGCAACTTTTCCAGGCTGAAAAATTCGGTTGAATTGGCGACAATGCCTGAGGAAAGGGAACGTTCGCAGGTGTCCGAAACTTCGACTGGACCATAAGGCAGCCAGCTTGAAAGACGTTCAAGGACATGGCACGCGATCCAGACAACTTCGAGCTCCGAAAGCGAGTCCACCCCGTTGTGAAAGCACACAGACATGAAGCCCACCAACGCAAAGCAGCCATCCATGAAGGCAATATGTTCACCACAGAACCTAAGGGCCATAATGCTAAGGGTGATTATCGAGTATCACTGGCGAGGATCGAAGTCACAGAAGGCGATGCGGGATGGGGACCGGGAAGACGACGATAGCCTAAAGCCATATTGATATCGCGCCAGCCACATGCAGAATATCGACGCACTGGACTTGTGCTAGACACCTGTAGACGATATGGGGTGGAAGGCGCAAATTGACGTAAGCTTGAGGGAGGATCAGTAGATGACATTCAGCGCGATGGCTTGCTCAGAGAGGGATCGATCCCAGCAGTGGTGATATGGCTTCTTCGATAACAGTGCCTGTCCACAAGCAGGCGAAAAAATTGTCTGTTCATGGCATAACGATCGAAAGCGTTGCATTTGAGAAAAAAGAGACATAAGAGAAAATGGATACGAATGCCCTCCTCATACAACAGTGCCAGCGTTCGATGCGATACGAGGCCACAGATCCGCCTAAAAGCCGCACAATGAATAAGACATTTGTTCGGGAACGTGTGGAGAGCGAGGACGTACGCATTCTTTTGCTACAGGTCCAGTGATGGCGGAACCCTTCATTTCACCCTTGGGGTTGACGATGACACCGGCGTTGTCTTCGAAGTATAGGAAGACGCCGTCTCTCCGGCGCCAGGCTTTGCGTTGACGGATGACGACGGCAGGCATGGCTAGACATGAACGAGGTGAGCATCGCTGCCATTCAATACACATTCCCTGCAAGGCACAAGCATCTGGGACGCTCTCCTCCAACCCTTGCTTCGACTCTCGCACCATCACAATACCTCCTGATGGTCATCTTGCCCATTCCATCCGCCCCCATCCAGCCTTTCGCGTACCCAAATCCCAAAAGCCCCACGCAAAAAATGCGAAACGATTCACGAAAAGACGACACTCACTCTTCTTCCTCAGCTCAGGCTTTCCCTTCTTCACAGACGCGACAACCATGTCGCCCACACCAGCATCGGGCAGGCGGTTAAGGTGGGCACCGAAGCCGAAAGGCTCGATGAGGAAGAGCGACTTAGCGCCGCTGTTGTCTGCACAGTTGAGCACGGCGCCGACGGGAAGGCCGAGGGTCATGCGGAATTTTGTGCCGGCTGCGCCTCCACCTGGTACCAAGAGTCACCGTCGAGATGTAGCCGATGGTGGATGCAGTCCCAATATGCGTGCATAAAGAGGGGGAGAGGTGATGTGTAGGTAGACGAGGCGTGGTATGTTAGGGAGGGAAGGAGCCAAAGGAGATATGGATATGTCCATCAGCACTGCATCCCACGGCGAGTAATGGGGCGCGGAGGCTGCTTACCGCGATTTGCTGCCATTTTTTATCGTAGTCTTGAGGGTGTCTTGCTAGATGTGCGGGTCGGCGAGGAATGTCCAGATCACAAATCAAGGTTTACTTGCCGGGTCTCGGCATTAGCAACTATACAGTTTTCGGCAAGTTCCGAGATTGAGCTTTGCGGCAATTTCCATTATCCGCCTGTCTGCACTTGCGTCCCTTTCATTTTCTCCTTTTTTTTTTTTGAAGGGAGCTCGTATCAGAGGAATTTTCGATGGAAGTCGGCGGTATTGGTTCTCATTTGCACGCTGGGCGAGTTTGTCTCCACTAGTGCGACCTTCAAGACTCAAAATGTCACACACTGTCAGGAAAATGACCACCTTTTCATTTCACTAGCATAGAAGGACGAAGACTTACCAGATATCTTTGCATCACGAATGTCTGCGCCTCTAATGGGTAAAGAGACTATACTATAGATCGCTTTTTGACAGCAAACCCCACCCGCGCCTCGAAGAGGGACAATGGGGAGAAAGGACTTGCCCAGACCAACGCGACCCGGCAAAAGTCGGTGGCGGTGATCTGCCTCATCTCGATAAGCGACAACAGATCGGGGCGAATAGCGCCCTGGATTTAATATTACCTTTTACGGTTCCAACTGCTGAATGTGGCGTACCATCCCAACGTATTAGCGCCCATTCGTTTTCTCCGCCACCCTTGGGTCAAAATTACCACCGGCACTCTCTACAGATTCACAGGATCAAATGAATATTCTGAGTGACGATCATCAGTTTTCGGCCGATGGTGGTCTCGGTGATTTAGACGCGACCTGTTCATTGCCAACTTCAAGTCAGCATTCGCGACGGCTCGTGACTTGAGCAGGCAGGTCATGCTTTGGCTGATTCATCGTACGCGTTGCTCCTCTATTTAAAGTAGCGCTATCATCGGATCACATCTTTCATTTCAAGATAACTAGAAGCACCGTGCTGGGCAATGGATGCTCAAGTGTTCAAGCCGAGACAATTCATGGTCAAAGCGAGCACTCCAATGGTATCCGAATGTGCCAATACAGAAAATATCGGCCGATGCTGCGATCCTTTCTCTCGCTGCAATTGTTGGCTAGCAACAATGACGAAACTGAGTGGTACAAGTTCTTGTTATGAAGGAAGGTCTGCTAAATCGAGACCAGTCGCAGATTCTCTGTCACCTTCTTTCACTCATGTCGTGCCAAAGAAGACCGTCGTATTATGGATGTCAGGAAGACCGCCTCGCGATAGTACGCAACCTGTCTTCCACGAATAAAAGGTCCTGCATCGCATCGGTAGCCTTACAAATTGAAATAGCAATTTAAAGAGTGGGCGGAATCAGATCTTCCACGTGTGAGGGTCACGACGACTACGGTTCCCAAGACCCCTTGCACAGGCCAGAAATGCAAAACCTTGCAAGGTGCCCACGCATGTCGGATGGTCAGAAGAACGCCGGCTCTATGGGTCATTGACGTGATGGACATTAGGAGACCAGACTAACGGGAAGTTACCAATCAATAGAGTGGAAGAACTGCGAATGACGGCCGGAGCATTCTGAAAGAGGTGAACGAATGATCGTGGGGTTGACCACGCGCCATCTTGTATGTAGATGGTGAGGAATGGGGTGCGTCAGCTGATAGGGATGGTGTGAAAAAGAGGTCATTCGAGAATAATCTGCGTATGTCTGGGCTTGGAAAAAGGGTACAAGCTTGAGAAAGAGAACTGGATGAAGAAGCAGAAGGGGTGTAAACCTCGGTAACGAGGCGTTAATGGGGTCATAAGATGGGAACGTTGCTCAGAGATTCGGGAGTCAAAGACGTCTGTTCTATATAAAGGGATCTTATCGATGTCAAGCAAGGTTCTCTGTCGCGGTGATCTCATATCAAAGTGGAGAGACGCGTCGCGACCACCGCGCGCAGAGAGCATGGACTGGAGAAAAGAGTAGTTGCCGCGGCCGCGGAGTTTAAAATGATCTTGCACGTGAGGACGTGAGCCAATGAGCGGGCGAGTATTAGCCCGGCATACGTCAGAATCGGGGTCAGATCTGGAAAGTGGGGAAGTCGAAGGTTGTGTCTTACCTGTATATAAGCCCTCCCAAACTCAAATGCAGTCCATTTCCCTCTCTCAACCCAGCAGCCATCATGCCAGCCGACGGTGCAGTCTATACCACCTCCAGCGGTGCCCCAGTCTCAGAGCCATACGCCGCCCAGCGTGCCGGCATCAACGGCCCTCTCCTTCTCCAGGGTATGTTGTCATTGATAAATTGATAATGACCCCTGATTGACCTTGACGTGGTCCAGACTTCCACCACATCGACCTCCTCGCCCACTTCGACCGCGAGCGTATTCCTGAGCGTGTCGTGAGTACCTCTCCAATGGACCCATCCCACCCCATTCCCATCGTGTCATCCAGGTCCATGCCAAAGGAGCCGGTGCCCACGGTTACTTCGAGGTCACCCACGATCTCAGTGATATCACCTCCCAATCGCTCTTCAAGCAAGTTGGGAAGAAGGTCCGTGCGACTATTCGTTTCTCCACCGTCGGAGGCGAGTCTGGCTCTGCGGATACCGCCCGCGACCCCCGTGGCTTCGCTATCAAGCTCAGGACCGATGAGGGAAATTGGGATTGGGTCTTCAACAACACGCCTGTCTTCTTCATTCGCGACCCCGCCAAATTCCCCCACTTCATTCACACTCAGAAGAGGAATCCTCAGACCCACTTGAAGGATGCTGATATGTTCTGGGTGAGCTCTTTCTGCGGTGTTCGATTGTCGTTTCGCAAAATCTAATGCATATATTAGGATTACCTTTCTCAAAATCCCGAGTCAATTCACCAGATCATGATCCTGTTCTCTGACCGTGGAACCCCCGATGGCTACCACAACCAGCATGGATATTCAGGCCATACCTTCAAATGGCTCAAGGATGACGGCACCTTCGTCTACACACAGGTCCACGTTAGGGCTGACAAAGGCTTCAAGGTATTTTCGTCCAATTCCACCTCCATTCGGCTGCTTATAACCCGGCGTGCATTCTCCCAGACTCTCGACGACGCCACTGCTGGACGTCTTGCCGGTGAGAACCCGGAGTATGGCATTGAATCTCTCTTCAACGCCATTGAGTCTGGAAATTTCCCAAGCTGGACCGTCTATATTGTAAGCCCCGGTTCTCCAGAAAATAGGCTCAGCAGGTTGACGTACGGCTTAAATAGCAAACCATGACTCCGGAGCAAGCTGAGAAATTCCGCTATAATGTGCTCGATCTTACGAAGGTTTGGCCACACTCCGAGTTCCCCCTCCGCCCGATCGGCAAGCTTGTTCTCAACGAAAACCCACAAAACTACTTTGCCGAGATCGAACAGGCAAGTCCTCGCTTATGCTTCATCGCCGGTTTCTCATTCAAATTATCAGGCGGCCTTCTCCCCTTCGCACCTTGTTCCGTACATCGAGCCTTCTGCGGACCCGGTCCTCCAGTCCCGCCTGTTCTCCTATCCTGACACACACCGTCATCGTCTCGGCGTCAACTACCAGCAGCTCCCCGTCAACGCACCTATCGTCCCCGTTTCGAACTTCCAGCGCGACGGTTTCGCGACCTTCGTCTCGCAGGGCAGTCGCCCCAACTACCAGAGCAGCATCACGCCGTTGACCTACGCCGGTAAGAAGGCGACCCTCGAAGGCTCCACGTGTGATCAGGCACACGTCGCCCGCCATGAATCCTTCATTGGAGGCGCCTGGAGGGACTTGACTGAGATCACAGAGCGTGAGTAGCCTTTGTTGGTGTAGCTCTGACCAGACACTAAATGACAAGATCGGATATAGTTGACTTCGAACAGCCTCGCACTCTTTGGAGCAAGGTATGGAATGACCAGCAGCGCGAGGCGTACGTCAGGAACGTCGCTGGACACTTCAAGAACGTCAAGGACCCCGGCGTCAAGGCCAGGCAGCGTACGTCTCCGCATTCTCTCGTGATACCCCTCTCCATCATGGAACTCTCTGCAGTGTCCGTCTGGGCCGCCGTCGACCAAGGCCTGTCCGACCGCATCGCTGCCGCTGTCGGACACCCCTCCGTGCAGCCTCTCAAGGTCAAGCCTGCCGCTGAGGCTGTCAAATACAGAGCAACCCTTGGGTTCGCGTTTAAATTATTAGGAAGATTGTAATTCAACCTGACGCGCGTTCGTCTCTTTCGTAGGTTCAAGCTTCAGTAAAGCGATAGTTTAGAACAGCACACGGAATGTTCGAAAAGAAGATGAAGATAAGGAATGCGGAGGTTGATTTCGGAACCAGCGGTGTAGGAAAAACTTGAACGGAAGAAATGTACTCTTTAAATTTGTTGTAACTCAAATATACTGAAAATGTATGCATACAGTCGCATGATTCAGAAAGTTAAAACACTGTTACGACTTTGTCTCCTAGACACTGGCACCATAAGTAATGTCATAATATGTACGCTGGCGTTGAGAACGACAAGATTCTTACGGTCAGGGTGTGTGAAATTGATGGCCACATCAGAGCATCACGTTCGGTGTCTGCCCCAACTCCTTGCTCTTCAAACCCAATAGATGATGAACGGAACTCAGTAGGTCGATTCACGACGCGAAGTTGTACGCATTGACACACATATTTAGGAAAGTTTGTGGCTGGATGTGGAAGGTTTGGCTCCTGCTTCCTAATTCTCTGCGACTAAAAGTCTACGAAGCTGTCACCACGCTCGCAAGAAAGCGTTGGAATGGCGCCGCCACCTTATATGTCACCCGATTACCATTCAATCTTTACATCAAACAGGGTTTCAATGCAGTAGAGGAAGTGGCCGCTACTCGATATGTTGAGGAGAACACGTCGATCCCCGTTCCTCACATCCTCGATTGCGTCTCCATTGGCCATCCAGAGTATCCGAGGATGGGGCTTATCGTTATGCAGGCAGCTCCAGGGCAACATCTCGGGAAGAGGGGCGAAATCTTGCACAAGCTCTCAGAACGACAGCAGGATATCTTTGTTGAAACGCTACGAGGATGGTTCGAACAACTACGGTCTTTACCTCCCCCGGATGAACGAGTCATTTCGGGCTTTCTTGGAGGCGGTTTATTCAGCTTCAGAATTGGCGACATTGTTGAAGAACCTTTAGGGCCATACCCCTCCCAGCAAGAGTTTCATGCTGAAGACTTTTGCACTCCGTGGCCGTCAGATGATGAACGATTCAACAGGGCTTTGGACATTCGATCGAAAACTAACTATAAAATCTGCCTCAGCCATGGCGACCTGACTCCTCAAAACATTCTTGTTGACGAAAATGCTCGCCCGGTAGCCCTCATCGACTGGGAAACGGCTAGTTGGATGCCGGAATACTGGGAGTACACCCGCGCATTGTACATGCGTGAGCCATACGTTGGGTGGTGCAAGGCCTTCAAGCGGATATTTCCTGGATATGAGTCAGAGCTCATGGTGGAATCCGCAATTTGGAAGCATTGGTTTCCATAATGGCCTCGTTCTTTTCATCACAGCAGGAAGTTTAACTGCTTTTGTAGCCAATGGTTTTATACCTACAAAATCCATTTGTCCACTCTACGGTATAGAGAGTCGTCTATAGGACGTACTGCCCGTAGATCGCCCCTTTGGATCAACATCAGTTGCTAGCCATAGCCTGATAAGACACTTTCACGCAGATATCTGGTTGACACACCACAGTAATTTTTAGTCGTGGAGCTCTGCTGTAGTAGGGACAGTACAGGGACACGAAAGAAGTAGAAATTTATGACAACTAACAGAGGCGTACTGTACATGTGGAGGAGAACTGGAGCTTCAAAGTTACTTGTATCGATCGAGTTGGAGACGTGGACAACATGCCCTCGGGTTTCAGAAACGAAGGACTCAAATGGATCTTCATTTCTCATCAAGATAGCGATGGAGAAATGAAGAATGGATTTCGGCTTTGGGCAATGGAGCGTGGTCTGGGCCCAAGTTGCAGGGGATGCCTTTATAGGCATGTGGCGCACTGCAGCGCCTGAAGCGATCGGGCACCCCCATCAACCTAAGGATCACTCCCGTTCGTCTAAAGTATTTCAATTATAGTCAAGTAGCCACCACAATGAAGGCATCTAAATAAAGTTTCCTGGGGATTGGGTCTTCAAGGGAAGTCGAAGGATCAAAATTTGATACTCTTGCTGTTCAGACAAGGGGGCCAGTCTTGAAATTGTTGGGCCGCTGATCAGCGGAGCTTTGCCTCCGTTTATTAAACAAGGCTGCTAGCAATACGTGCGTAACCGCCATGATCTCATACCTCACTGGTCTATCGTAGGATGAGCGTGCATGGTATATTAGAGTATATAGGGATAAAGATACATCTTTTCAAGCACTGGCCTTCCTCGATTCTCGGTCATTCCGGTGGATTGAGCCGTGGAATATCTAGCTGAATGCGAGAAGGATGAAAAGAGGCGAGCTCCTTCCTGCGGCTTAGCCGAGAGATGATGAGGAACACTGATATGACCTGTGAGTGCATGTCGTCAATAATCCCTCACAAGTGGAAGGTCATACTCACAAAAGACTGGGGGAGGATGTGCAGGGGGATCATTGACGCATCGCCTTTCTCGAAGACAAGAGCGATGAAGATGATGTTTACCAATACAGGCAACGCCGAGGACTCTATCAGCAGAGATACGGCGTCCTTATACTCCAGGTCGTACGAATAGACACCAGAGCGGTAGCGCTCGTGCCTGACGAGCCGAACAATGATCAGTATCATGAGGATGATGCTGATCACTGCGGTGATGCATATGAAGAACATGAACGAGAAATATCTGAGCGTCAGATAAGTCTCGACGAGGAAGAATATTCCGCAGCCTATAAGACGCCGATTTACTGTTAAGAAAAGAGAAACTGAAGCAAGAAGGTAGAAAACTCGCCCAGAGACAACACCACCGTGGAGGCAAGTAGACCAAACAACGTGGCCCTCCCAAACCTGGAATTCAGGTCGTTATAGAGGTTTCTACAACGCCACACCTGCCACGGCCAGCAGGAGTCGACGGCGAATAAGCAACATTGCAGTAGGCATCACGCTCACGCACCATGAACCCATGAGCAAACCAAATGACAAACACGAACGAGTAAGCGCCTATCCGGCCCAACGGCGGAAGGGTATCGCTCGCGTGGAATATCGCTCGGGTGACAGACACGACCTGGGCTATGAAAGCCAGTGTGCCAAGTCCAAGGACCGAGATGCTGTACGTGATCAGGCAACGCCACAGGCGAAGGTCATGCCCCAAATGAGAATTGTGGCGGAGGTGGCGCATGCAGCGAATGAACAGCGCGAAACCTATCCCATACGCAAACGCGCCGAGGACAGTACCGAGAAGTCTCAGTTCGAGGAAAGCATCGGAGCCTGGGATGAGGGGAGGCGTCATATTTGGCGACTACAGGGCAATTGGTCCAAAGGTGAAATGAGAGACTATGCAAAGACGATTTTATACAACTACGTGCCTGTGTCCAGAACACCAGACGACAATCCTGAGTCAGAACATTCTGCCCGACGTTCCACTTGCCGAAGGCGCCTCGACTCCAGCGATAGGGTAATCTAGTCTTACATAGTGCTTTTTATAGAGTCGGCGGCGATATCACAACTGTCCGTGCAAGCGGACCTCTATTGGCCAGAATATCCGTGGGTTCTCGTCATGCATCTTCTGTGCATGACCTGTGCTATGGCCGAACGATTCTTAGTAGTGTCAGACGAGCACGATAGTAGCGGAAGTGTAGCCATCTGATTAGAGCCACCTCCCTTATCTTCAAACTTCCGCGTGCTGAAATGCCGCGATGACCAACCTTTCCAACGGATCAATAATAGCAGGAATTTGCGCTCCCGAGCTTTCGCCCACTCTAGAATCCGGTACGAATCGTCCAGAACCAGGTCGAGAGGCTTGTTATCGCCAGACCTCCAATAATCTCCTGCTGAACGAGAAGAACCAATGAGGACACATAACCATATCGATGACGGGAATAGCGGCGAGTTATTGCTTTGAAGCCAATGATATCCTATGTAAAAGAATCGTTTCGTACTCGTTTAGGGTGCAATGCATGTACAAGGGTGATTTGGATAAATCACAGGAGGGTGGTGTTAATCTTGGGTTAATCAAGGAAGCTCGCAAATAGCTACAGTGCCTGCCGGCGGATTGAACTGTTGCTCGAGTCTTCGTTTGGCTGTCTGTGTTCGGTGCAGTTTGGATCGACTTGAAGAGGGGAAGATTCTCTTGTGTTCTCGCGCTCTGCATGCTCTTCTAGAAGATCGGAAAGCATGAAAGACCTTGAGAACTGGATTGAGGTTTGACCCTGAGTGTCGAGGCTTTTCTTTCGCTGGGACGCACGGTAGAGAACAAGGAGAGCCGAGATCACCTTTAACGAATCATTCAGCTTCTGACGAACAAATACGAAAGAAAGATCCCACATAGATATGGACCAGGAGTTGATGAGGCAGAACCAAAACGTATTTGTCCTTCTGCTTCCAGGCAACGACACCGTGAGCGACGTTGAAAACAACGATTGACATGGTGGATTCGGTCAGTATGTACTGGAGTCGGCTATAAGGGGAACTGTGGCGCTCCCCAAGGGTTTTCCGGATGTACCTCTGGTGATATGACAGGCGGGCGATAATCAGAATAGTGATTATGATGTTGATCGTCGCCGTTATGAAGCTGAAGGCTATCATGAACACGTTGAACACCCGAAATGCTGAGATGATATAGGAAATCCCGCTCCCTTGGACATCATCAGTTAATTGTTATCACACAGGCAAGAACCTTACCGAGAGATAACAAGGAAAGCAGCGCAAGAAAGAGGGTCAATTTCGTCTGAATAGACGGATCCGCTGTACTATAGACCACAAGACATCGCCACATCTACAGGAAAGAGAGTTCGGATGTGACTGACAACGGAGGAAAGATCACACGCACCATGGAGAGGTCCGCGGCCCAATTAGCCAAGACTAGTGTGCATGCTTCTGCACGCACGACAAAGCGTTCAAGAACGGCAGCTCTTGAACTTTCGGGACGCACGAAAAGAAGACGGGCCCGAAATCCCGCAGTGATAACGGAGAACGTACTCAGGAGGAACATTGCTATGAGAAATGCGAGCAACAATTTCTTCATACGACGAGCAACGGGGTTTGGTAACGGACCTGGATCTCCTGGACGAGCTGGCGGCTTAAGCATCGCTTTGCTGAAGATGATGGTGCAGGCAACGGATAAGAATAGAATCATACCGTAGGCCCCCGCCGAAAGTATTGTTCCAACATACCACTGCTCACAGTTGCCCTTCGTTGTACACTCAGGACTGAAGGCGGTGGCCATGATAGGATCGCGTCTGTGCAGCTAGGAGCCGTGCCCAAGCGTCGACCGGCCTGATCACATGGCTGTTATATACCTGAACGAGATAAAAACACGAGTCCGAGGGTTCACGGAGACCGGTCAGAAATTTTCAGGGGTCAAAGCTTTCGAGATCTTGGAATAGATAAAGAACGTGCCAGAAGTTGCAAATTTGACGATCCAGGAAGGGCTACCGGCGCGAAACCGGATAGAACTTCCACAGGACCAATAGCTGGATGAGCAGATAAAAATCTTCTCTTCGAATGACATCAACATCCGCAATTCGGCTGGGAACTAGGCTCAGCCAAATGCGAGTTGGGAGGTCCCTTTAGGCATCCCGCCCAGCAGCTTCAGGGTAAGAGTGACAAATATCAAACTAAGCTGTGAATCCTAAAGCAGGACGGGGTCCTTCAGTAGTCGATGAATACATAAGAAAATATGAGTTGCACATCACTTACGTCGACATGAATGAGGAAGCTTGCAAAGTGGGGTGGAGTAAGACATGACGGCACAAATGCAGAGACAGGCCGACTTCCAAGGATCCAAGGAAGGGTGCATCTATCGGCGTAACGAGCATTTGTACCATTGGAAACGAAACGCTTGGGATGCTTTTAATTCATCATCGTGGATAAACATCACTACCAGAGCATGTTTCACTTGACTGGGGGGGTAAACTGTAAGGAGGCCGAGATTCGTGAATGTTGAGTGTCGCGTTGAACCGCTTCCGAATCACGAGTCCTTCCAGAGAGAACGCAAAGACGATCAATAATGCAGAAATAGCCTATAACAAAAATACTAAGAATGGTGTCTGGAAAAAAAAATACCATGGAGACTCACGTAGACATGAACAAGAAGTTGATGCGACAAGACGAGGCCAACGTTGAGGTTGAATTGCATAAACACGTGTGCAACGTTGAAGATGACGGTTAATGCGGCAGACTCGACGCACATAGTAATTAATCTTGCATAAGGAGAGCCATATTCTTCTCCGAGGGCCTGTTGAATAAATTGTTGGTGGGGCCGAAGTCGCAAGACGATGAGAGTCGTCATAAAGAAATTGAATATGGCAGTCATCAAAGCGAAGGCGACCATGAGTCTGTTGAGGACGGCCAAAGTCGTCACCATGTACGCCGGTCCTAGCCCTGCCATCCAAGTTTCAGAAACAACCGAGAATGCAATAAACGGGGTTTACCTAGCGATCCTAGTGCAAGAATGCATAGGAGGACATGGATCAATGACCGGGGTATGTGAGCAGTGTCTTCATATAGCACCACGCATCGCCAGATCTTTGTAAAATGTATGAAGAAACCAAGCAAATGGTACTGGTAAGATTTTGCTTACCATCAATGCATCAGCCCCCCATGCAGCAAGGACAAGAGGTACCACATCTCCAAAGGCCACAAACCGAGCAACGACACCTCTTGTACCAGCCGGAGCTGGGAAGAGCATGTTTATGATAGCTATGCAGCCAGAAAGAACGGCCAAGGTGCTAACAAGGAACATCATGGTGACATATGGGAAGAGCAAGTGGCCAAACAATCTGCTGTTCTTGATTCCCTTCAAATGATGATTTAGCTTCACCATCCTCAAGAATTGTAGGTACTTGATAGCACATCCAAGAGACAGGACGACAACAATGCCGTAAGCGACAGCACCCACGAATGTACCCACCAGCCAAAGCTTGAGGTCGGCACCTGGGAAGGCGGTGAGAGTGAAAGTATTGTCCATAGAAGAAGGAAGAAAGACGTTCAGATCCAAGGCGTGAATACTGGGTTCTCTTTGTCGGAAAATTGCTTAGGTCCTTATAAGGCTGATTATGCCAAAAAGGTGTCGCCCAGATCACGATGCATTGCGAGACGTTAGTTAGTTTACAAGGTCGGCCAACATCACAAGACGGCCCGCATCTCGCAAGTCTGGCCCTTATTATTATGTAAATGATAGCTTGCAACTCAGTAAATAACTAATAATGAACCAAGAAAAGTTACAACGCTCTACAGTGTAACGGCACTCCTTGATACACTGTCACTCCTTGATACAGTCCACATCCTGGGCCCAATTCCCCCTCAAATCCTTAGATTTTTTACACAGCAGTGCTGTTATATCAACTCTAATTTCTAAATAAAAATTGGAGGGTGGGGAGCATTATTGCTTTCAAAACCTGTGAAGGACATGATTTTGAGGGCGCTCTGCTAGGGAGCACAGGCCCTGTCACAAATTGAGTCACACAAAATTCGCGATAAATTCATGGTACATTCTTTCTATACTAGGCAAAATGTGGGCGAAGTTTTGGGCCTGGAAGTTGGCCGTGTTGAGAAGAAACAGGCCAAAGAGACCAAACGAGGCAGAGAAGTGCATCATTTGGACTTTCCCACCCGCCAAATTTAGCGGTGATGCAGGTGTATCAAGGAGTGATTCGCCATCAAAAAGCTGCCTTTCCTTGTGAGACGTATTGTAAGCCCAAATCGTGGCCAACTGAGCTGAAAATTGGCAGCTGTACTTGCAATATGTTGTGAAAAAATAATATCAACTTTAATTTGCAGTGAGTGACCTATCTGCCTTTAAAATCGGAGATAACCTTAGCCTGTATCAAGGAGTGCTGTTACACTGTACTGGGGTCTACAATGACGGTCTACAATAGCAACCTTACCCTACGACCTTACTACAGTAGTCTATTTGGTTGTAGTGTTGCGTCCTTCATAATTACTTAGTCTAGTACTATTGCTATTCTTTCGAGTCTGTAGGGAGGCCTGATCAGTAATTGCAGTCTATGGGATTCAAACTCTGCGCTTATAAGCTTACCTAATGATTATAATATTGGCGATAGTTACCCCTTCACCGTATTGACGATTTATAGGTAATATAATGACCTCCCTATATCCCAAGCATATGGACAGTGAAGGAAGTAAGCTTCATTCTTCTATCGAGCTCTGTGCAACATGCCTGGCAATGAATATTCCCTCCAAAAGGCAGAACTGGGGTCTACAAACAGGGAAATCATATTGCACTACAGAACATGAGAGAGAAGTACGAAACCTGCTACTTTACACCCGCTGCTTCCCCTTTCCTTCTGACTGCAGAGTCCGGTCAATGGCCGGTGCTGGCTCAGATGTCTTCTTTCCTCTGGAAGTCTTCTTCTTCTTCGCGGGTGCAGGGGCTGGCAGGTTGTCGTCGAATTCGGTCAAATCTGAGCTGAAAGAGGGGGAACCAGGTCCTAGATCCAAAGCGGAAGTTGGATTGACGGGGAGTGGAAGGGTGCTAGAAGCTCGAGATGGACCAGAGCTTGATGCACGTTCCACTGTGGGAGGCTCAGGCAACTGGGGAGATGGTGCCCGAGTCGAGTGTTGAGACGGGGCAGGACATGGAACAGGACATGGGGCAGGACATGGGGCAGGACATGGGGCAGGACACGGGGCAGGACACGGGGCAGGACGTGGGGCAGCGCTTGTGGCGGATGTGGGTGCCAGCATGTTGGTAGCAGATCATGAGGTGGATGCAGTAGGTGCGATGTGGTGTAATGTAGTGGCTGCAGAGGGACGCGATGCCGCACTAGGCATGGCTAGTCTTGATCCTTGATGTCCTTCTTCTTCGTCGAGTTCCGAGTCTGAGCCACCCGATTCACTAGAATCGCTGCCTTCCAACTCCATACGGTAGAGGGCGTCAGCAATCTTGTCCTCGGTTCCGTCATCTGAGTTGGCTGCCTTGTCAAGGGGCTGTCTGGCTGGCTTGGCAGAAGGAAAGATGGCCTTGTTCCATTCACAGAATAGGTGTCAGTGCCATTTGCCGGTGCCACTTCCATCTCTTGCTTGGATGATGAGCTTCTTGTACATCTCGAAGTCAGCCACGTAGTTGATGTTCGAGGTGCTCCCAACCCTGGTGAGTGTGAACTCGGTGTCACCTGAAAGAAGGTGCCACAGCTAGAAATTAAAGTCTAAGCACAATGGAAAAACTATCAGTGTGAAACGTACAAGGATTGTGGTGTATGCAATTGCACCAGGCGTAATCGACATGACTTGGCCTGGACGTACAAAGGGGCTGGTGGATTTGAGGCGGGCCGTGGAGGATTGACCCATCCTGGGGCCATATATGATCACTCTGGCAATCTAGATATGAGTAGGATAGATCAGCGCTCGCTGTCATGGATGGAAATGATCTGCAGACTCACCGTGATAAGAATAGAATTAAGGAATAGCCCCATGGCCACTCCATCGTTGAAGTCCTTGTACAGAATTGGTGGGAGGCTGCAGCTCTTCGGTGAATCTCCTGGCTTAGTGCAACCCAGAAGCTCCAGTATGGCCAGAGATGAGGTGCTGATGGCCTTTGAGGCAGGATCAATGCATCCCTCAAATTGTGTATTGTTAAGTATACTTAGAATATCTTCCCGCACTTGGTGGAAGGCCAGCAAACGTGAAGAGCTGATTGCACTGCCAAACTAAGGCAATGTCAAAGGTAAGTTAGACATATAATGGAGATTATAAAACCAGAATGACGTACGACATTCGCAAATGCAGATCCTGCTCCCATGCACTCGTGGAATTTTGCAGACACCCAGTGAAAGAGCTCCGCAATAATTCCGAGTTCGACGTTCTTGTCAGTGACATAGCGGATGGGGTCGTCGTGCAAGAACAGAGGGTTGGTCATGCCATCCTTGAAGGTAGCTTTGGTGACAAATGGCGAGTATAGGAACTGGAAACTACTGGCGAGTTGACAGATCTCGCGCGTGAGCTGGTTGATGGCGGCTTTGTGAGATGGATTGTCTTGAGAGAGCAACAAGTTGGCAATTTCCGCTCCCATTTTTCGAACTTCATCCTTCAGTTGTGCAATCAAGATTTGTGCGTCACGGACAGCCTAATTGATACTATGTCAATGAAACTAGTCAAACATTCAAAGAAGTCATGACTCACTGCCTGAACGAGTGTCAGGTTCAGAGCCCCTCCAGCTGCAAGCTCCAGTCGACCTTCAAGCTCAGTAGCTTGTTGTACTAGTGGACTGTGGTGAGTCACACCAATCAGCGTCGACTCTGTCAGAGTGGAGGAGGTCACAGGCATTGAGGTCACAGGCGTTGAAGAAGGCATGTAGGTGAGCTGGGAGTCGGAATGAGAGCTGCCTCGATCAGCAGACTAGGGCAGGTTTAAATAGGGTTTTGGATCGAATCTTCAAGTGTGGCAGCCTGCAATGGTATCAAAGTGGATGTCTGGGAAGGGTGACCATGCACCATTCTTAGCATTCAGGTGGGCGGGGAGAAAAGCCATCAGTTTGGAGGGGAACGATACAAGAACATAAAAGAGACAAGGAAGATGGAGTAACATAAACAAGCAGGAAGACGAACCTATTGCCTTATGTCCTAACCCTTCTTGTAAGTGTTGCTCCTTCTCTGATGATCTCAAGGGTGCAGGCGAGACTCAAAGACGTAGAGAGCATCTGGACAGATGGTCACTGCCTGCCACCTTGCAGAAAGTCGTCAGTACGGGTAATTCAACCTTTAGATGGATCTCACCACTACCATCACCACAAACTCTCATTCACCATGTACATAAGTCCGTGGGCACATAGATTGACCGAATATCATCGTCAAGTGAGGTAGCGGCATCTCTCCAGATATCACCAAATGAAGATATGAAAGGCCAGCACCCTGTTCTTAGGATGGATGATAAGGCCTTCCAGGCCATTGAACAAACGGAAACACACCTTGTAGATGCTGTGATTTCCCCTTGGATCCTGAGAATGATTCAGAGGCGCAGCATTGACATGTTCGGCAAAAGGAGAAACGTAAAAGTTGCTGTTGCTGACAAAAATGAGGGAGCTCGAATGTGTGACACAGGTTAAGAGAATTGTCGTTGAGGTACACGAGGGAGTGATGGACAAGAGCACGGGTAAGTTCAGATTTCGCTTAGATCAAATTACCAATTTGAATTAGAGTCTTGGTTCATCAACGTGTCACCTTTGTCCACCAATGTGCAGCGAGTGCGTGCCTGAGCTTGTGGAACACCTGTACGAGCGAGCAGGGTGTGAGGGAGGTCCACCAACCATCATCATCACACCCACTTCTCAATCACCCTTCCCATCTTCACATTCACATCAATCTACACACCATTTCTTATCAAAGGTATGTGTGCACTCATCTCCTCCGCATTTCGTGTCTCATAATCGCTTTTTCAACTACCTAGCACATCTTTGTCATCATTCCCTTCAAGGGTCAGGGTCCCAAACGGTCTCCCCTCCAGATTCCATCCCTATTTATCTCCTGGATCCTCATGTACATGCCGACTTGCGTTGTCTGTAACTGCATCTGCTCCGTCTGCGACCACGAGCAAAGCATGGACACGTTGTGGAGGGGTGCAACACCCAAGGTGTGAGGATTCGGCTTTTTTTTGCGGCATTGAATAACACGAGGGGGCAACAGGACCGCCTACACATCAGGAGGTTGTTGTGTGTCAAGGCTGGAAGAAATTGCCTCACACGAGGCCCATGTTGTGAGGATACCACTGCCAGCGTCACCGCTTCCCAGCCGACCGCCTCCTCTGTTCACATCCTAAGCCTCTTCAGCGACTTGTTTGGCCATTCTGCACTCCTCTGCGCCATGCCCACGTTGATGAATCTGCAACAGCGTTATCACATCCTACCCCATCTCAGCGCAAACTCAAGCCATTGACTACCTACAACGTTCGCGTCTTTGCCTTCCATACCCACCTCTACACCCTCAACTACCTCTCTGCCACCTTCAATGTTCTCTCCGGCTCAACTCCCCCCCTCTCTGCTCATGTCATTCGCCAATCTCTCCTTACTCGGCCATGCACTCGAAGTACGACATGGGGCAGGGCATTGGCGCTGGGCCCTAGGATACTCCATTGGCAAGCCCCAGTGTCAGTCAACACATTTCGCCCATCATACAAGCGAAACAACTTGTCCCCCTGCATCTTCTGCCTCAGCGCTCTCGTATACCCTACCTCTGCGCCTCCCTCCCCCATGTCTTCTCCTTTCAAGATTGGTCCAGAGTTGAGAACCCCACCCAGACGAGGTGCACCACCCCAACAACGCACACGAGGATGTACTCTTCCTTTCCCCTCTCTTGTCTTTGCCTATTTGGACACTCGCCTAGCCGCTGTGGGATCCTATCACCACCCCACTTTCCCTCCTCTCCTCTCCTCTCTTGTTCACTGACAGCAAGTTCCTCTTCTTTGCTCTCATCGATGTTTGCTCATGGGCACCTGCAGTGTAATACTCTTGACGATGGGTAAGTCCCTCATTGTCCTAGAACACGGCGGGCACTGACCTTACTCGCAGTGACAGGCTACGGCATGACCCACGAGGTAAGTGTGCCCATTTCTGGGCTGTGGTCAATGTCTGACGCAACATCCGTCTGCAGGTGCCCGACACGCCTATGATGGCCTGAGATGAAAGGTAAGTAGGAGGACGTACTTGAGAGTATGAGACACTGACCTTCTCTTCTCTAGCTTGCCACAATATCCATGATGATGAACTCGAGGTAAGCACTGCCCACCCACCCAAGTCGTCTGAGCCTTCAATTGATATTTTCTCCTTCACAGACACGGACCACGCTTGCAGCAGAGGCAGTGAAGACTATGGCTGACGACGAGGGAAAGAGTCAGATGACTAGCTGTTGACTGATGTAAGTATCTCGCTGTCGACATGCAATGACTAGACCACTTACATTCGCATTCCCAGCACATGTCCGCCACCTCTTGCAGCTTGTCACAGCCTGTCCACACCTCTGTTAACCTCGACAGCAACAATTCGTGCCCTGCATCTATGAGAACGCCGTACATGAAAGCCATCCTTCAAGAATCAAGGTCAGTTCACATGTGTTTTAATGGGAGAGGCACACTTACGAGATCGATTCAGAATTCTCGCACTATTGCTACCAGCACTGACATCTGCGCTGATTCGTGTCCTTTCTTGCCATTGTGGTGGTGTTGGTGACAAGCTCTGCAACACAAGGTAAGCAGATGTGTTTAAGATGTGGACAGTGGCACTTACTATCCAATATTGACTACCACCTGTGCAGACAGGCGCCATTCCAGCATCGACAGCCCTATCAACTCGACTGTGCCATCCAGCCCAGCTGCTGCCCTAACCCCCTACAAGCCCCACACCTCAGGCTTAAAGGTCTTGGGGTGGAGGGAGGAGATTGAATGAGTGTTGTGGAGGCAATTCAGCTGGGAATGCTGATGGTGCCAAAGCAGGGGCCGACCGTGAGTCCTCCCCATCCTCGCACCTGACTCGAACACCCAGATGTCATACGACTTTTCAGAGGACACCGAGTTCCGGGGGACCACCTCCAGCTTGTCCGAGCTCCTCTGCGTGCTTGGCGGTAGCACCACCGCTGCCGCCAACAGCTCCCAGAACAGCCTCCACAACCCTTTCCAGCTCGGTCAACACCCCGTGCTGCACCACCCTGACTACCTCATGCAGCTCTACAACCTCCTGTCAGACGCTCTCCCTTTGCTGGCATTGACACCTCCAGTGGAAATGAGATGGACCACCTTGGTGGGATGGGCCACCCACGCTCGACGAAGCACTGTAGGATGAGCACCGAGTCGGTGAGCAAGCCGCCCTTGTCTGTTGTTTCATACTCCTCGTATGGGGGTTCAGGCACGGATGATTATAGTTCGGCCACGAGCTCGACGACAAGCCACTTGAAGTGCTCGTCAATGGACTCATTCCCATTCAGCACGTACCGACTGTCTATGAAACATGTCACAATTCTTACATTGCTTGCTTGCTCATCATCATTGACTCTCGGTATCATTATTTCCTGTCCTCTTTCTTTCTTACATTGCCATTACCTCTCCTCAGCTTATCTTTTCCTTACTATCATCACATTGCTTTCCCAGTTTTGTTTTCCTCTCTGTTTCCTTTCTCTTTGTTTCCTTTCTCTATCAGGAATAATCACTCTCTGTCAGTAAGCAAGCATGTTCTTCTGTCCATCCAGTTCATCTCTATTGCCACAACAGTCTTTGTTTCCAGCTTCATTTGTACATCTTATCAAAGAGTAGCTCTATGCAATACAAACTGAAATAATTATGCCTTTTTTCTGTGCTACACAAGGTGTGTAAGGCGAATTGACTTCATTCTCCACCAAAGATCCTCATCAAGGAGATCAAAAACTAAAAATTCATCCCCGTACTCACAGTCCTGAGCTTTGATCAACATTGCTCCACGGATTATTAAATCTACATGGATGAATGTAGCCAATGACCTGGGACGAGAGCAAAGGCGGGTGAAATGGAATTTCTTATCACTTGCAACATGTTCTGCCTGTGGAATTGTAGCATCCAGTGGTAAGATGAGTGCAATGTGTTCTGGTCCATTCCCAGCAAAGACTTCAAACATGTAAAGGAGCTGTGCAAAGAAGCACTTGTTCTCTCCACCATTGATAATGGCATAGTCGTAATGTGGCTTGCCATGGAAATGTGGATTGACTCGTAGTAGATCTGTCTTTGATCGCCAGTCAATTTTTGATTCATAAGTGACCCGTAGAAGTCGATATGGTATAATCTAAGTAATTGATTAATTTTTGGGTGACATGCAAGAAGAAAGATAGGGTCATTCCTCATCCTGAAGTCCAAGCTGAATCCGCCTCCCAGTACCAAGAATTCCAGGCAGAGCCTTTGAGAGTTCTCTTCTGAAATTCTTGAAGGCTGGATCTTCCCTGTGGCGCTGTTCAACAAATCCAATAGTCATAGAGCTCTGGACTGAGCCAAGAGAAACATGACTATTTCCAATGATGGTCTGAGCGATGTTATCTTGATCCAAGGCCTCCTTCTGTTTCTTGTGATGTTTATCAAGCATATCCAATTCTTCACGAATAATGATGGCAACCACATCATTTTCATTGAGCCGCAAGATCTGTAAATAAGTGATGTCTAGTTGTTCATCTAAATAAATGAAGAAATCACTCACTTGTGAAACAAAATTCTTGAAGTTTGTCATAAGAAGATAGAAATCTTTCAAAGGTGAGTGTGCCTTTTCATTTGGCTTTGTATTGTAGTTTTGGGTAACCCCTTTCCAAAGAATGTCAGCAAATACATGCTTGTGTGTGTGAGCCTTGGGAAAATTCCAAGATTTTTTCAACTCTGGAGGAAGATCACTGCTATTGATATATTCCTATGCAGATGTGAGATGTTAATGAATTCATGAGCCAATGAATTAACAAACCCGAAGAGCCTTTTCAAAAATTTTAAGTGCTTCTTCTCCAGCTTTAAGAGTAGTCTCTGTATGAACAGAGAGAGAAGTATACATGTCGAATTCAAGATAGGCACGAAGAAGTCCAAGAAGGGCAAATCCCTCCTTTGAGACATCTGGTGTCAATAAATTAAATGATGAGAACATGATGAGCTTTCCAAATATAATTATTAAAATTTCCAAAGCCAATATGATAAATCATACCTTTGCAATGTCTTCATATTTCTGTCCATCTGTAAATTCAATCTTCATAATTTTGGAAAAATGATTTAATCCACTCCAGCGTGGAACTTGATCAACCCTTTTATTACAAAAAGAATTAGCAATGTACAATGAATAAATGAATGAGAAACTTTGAAACCAACTGAGTGTCAACCTGTTTTGCAGTCTTTTTCCCCATTCCATCAATAATATGTTTGAATTCAGTCCATATGTGATCAGCAAATAGGCCTCCATGGTATGCATGAAGTCGATCCCAGGAGAGAGCACGATAAGGATCACTATATTCGAGTCACCAAAATATATTCTATATATAATCAGAGTTTAGACATTAATTGAGAAATAGTTGATGAAGCCAACACACCTCAACATCCCACAAAGCTACTTTCTTTAGCTTTGCTTCAGCTTCAGCAGCATTCAATTCCTGAGCCTCATTATAGATCTCTTGCATTTTTGCTTTTGTTCGCAATTCAAAGTCAGTAGATAAATTTGTTAGCTCCTTTCCAGGAACTAAACAAATTGGACAAGCTGCCTTGCTGTTGAGCCCATGAATAAGTGCCATAACACATCTAGACATTCACAGTGTGTTAGAAAAAATACTGAAATAAATATAGCTCAAATGCACTGTTCTTCGTAGTCAGCACTTAGGATCAGAAGAATAGGAAAAAGCCACCGCAAAATTTCATCACCACATTGCATGTAGTAGCCCGTTTTTGCATATAGTTCAATGGACTCAAGTATTTTATAAAAGGCCTGATGCCAAACCACTCATTTGAAGTTGACATCTCCTTTCTTGCCAGTTTCGCCAGCATCCTCTTCAATCTAAATAAAATAGGGATTAAAATTGCAGGTTATATAGAAGGTGACAAAGAATACAAACAATAGGAAGCCATCCCACAAGTCTCCCTCCTGCCTTCCCTTCTCCATTGCATACATCAGTTGGGAGATTTGCACATCTTGCCAAGACAGGATATCCCTTGGCAGTACCAAATGATGAAAGTTGTGTCTTATCAGCATAGATAATAATGCAGATAGGGCTTGCACCATCCGGAAGCTGTGACTGGACACGAAAATAATATTTTAATTTGCAGAACAACATTGAGATAGATTAGAAACTACCTGGATGTCCCACCAGTCATCTGCTGTCCAAGGTTCATCAATGAAGCGCACCCATGTGCGCTTCCCATCGAATTTATAATAGCGCTCAGCATCCCAGTGAAATTGAGAGACAACATGGGGATCTGAGACAAGATCGAAACACCAATCCCAGAGAGGGCATGTGGAAACCTCAAACACCTTGTCATTTCCTTTGTAGTCAACCTTGATAGTCTCATGGGTGAACTACAACCATGGCAGATTAGCAGGAGGAAGCGGAGTTGATATTGATCAGTTGTCTTACCCCTGTTGCACAAGTTTTGCGTGCTTGTTCCCAAACACGATTGAGATCCTTCATATTTGAAATGGTGAGGGAATCTGGGCATTTGATGCATTGGTGAATTAGCGAAAGAAGAGTTTCTGTCTGAGTTGCATTCATGTGCGTGTCAAGCATTAGCTCAGCAAGTTCAAAATCAAGTTGTGTATGGAAGGGTCTCCAGGGCTCAGTATCCACTGGGATGTCAACATTATTGGGTTTGGTAGGTGAGTACTCATGGAAGTGGTAAATCTCCTCTGGCTTGCCAGATTTCAGGTGGTATTGAATTTTAATATCATCTTTTTCATGCTCTTGGATGTCCGAGGTGCCATCGGAAGACTTGTCCTCGTTTTGGTCAACATCAGGGTGATCTGCAACAGTTCATCAGCACTGGGCAGACCTCTCCAACTGGAAGAGCACATACTCGGTGACTCCATTCCCGTGTCGATCTCGTTGGCATAGTCAGGGAAAGATTCTTCGTCAACCGCTGATTTAACAGCCTCAGTGCCTAATCCATCGAGGAAACTGGTTGGACTTACTGGATTGAGGGCCATCATGGGAGCTCCCCTGCACGAACGGCGGCTCCAATTGAAATTGGGGCTGTAGGTTACTTGTCTGCAGCGTGTCTGAAAGAGGGAAGTTAGGCACTCATTTGTTTCCCAGTTTTTTATTGACTCACTTAGCGTGATAGTGCGTTGAATGAGTCGTTCCTCTGCTTCATTCACTCCCATACCCTTCCCTGCGCTGCTCCGGGAAAGACAAGCATTATAATGCTTTGTGAAACCTCTTGCAGATATGAAATTTTGGCATTTGTCGCAATATTTCGGTTCCAGGGCCTTCCGAGTACTCTTCTTGGGTGGTGAGACATGAAGGTAGATGTTTGCGAGAGAGAGGAAGACACCGCGCTGTGGAATCTTTGGCACGGACGACGAATCGCAAGAGATCGCGAGGTGAGGGCGGAGGATCACAAGGCATCAATGATCTCACGATCGCAATCATTATCTTATCATATTTCGACGGAATTGTAAGGCACAGCACATCGGTTACAAGCGCATCACAATGCCGAAAGTCGGCATTACAATCCCACAGTCTTATAAGGCACAATTTAATTTTCCTTAGGACGGGACAAGGTGCCCACATCAGATAGCATGTCGAATCTCGGGCAAGTCATCATTGCTGTGGTGTTAGACCACACGACCGCTGCACTCTATGTCACTGTACTGTCCTGATATGACCTACTCTTCTGTCACGCGTCACGAAGAGCTTTGAAGAGATCTTGAGAAATGTCACGCGTCCCGAGGCAATTTGAAGAGTGACCAAATTTTCGGTCCCTGCGGGGCGTTCGGGCATGCCATAAATGGAAATATTCTGTCCAACTTCTCGAAGACTTTTGGCTTCTGTCACGCGTCCAGTCCAAGTTTGAAGAGTTGCAAATCTCTTCACAAATGTCACGCGTCACCGGCCGTGAAGAGAAGGTCGTATCAGGACAGTACGTTAACTTGAAAATGAAAACCTTTTATCTTACCTACCATTCTCGTCTCAGCTCCTACTTCACCCCAACTTCCGAAAGCCGTCGGACAACGAGTTGATAGTAATTTTGACATAAATCAGTTCTTGGAGGATAATAGGCACTCGATACAAAAGGCATTGATTGGCAAATTCGTCTTCAAGCTTCAAGGGCTCAAACGACGTTGTCGGTCGTAGGAGTAGTGACTAGTCGGGGAGAAAATTAGAGAAAAACACGGAGAGCTAGGAGGGTCACATGACCAGCTCGCGTCGCGCTTTCAGAGTTCTAAAATTTGTCTAACTTCCAATCCGAGCTGTGCACGACTTTCACTTCGACACCCGTCGCTCATGTCAACATCGTCGCTCAGTGCACCGCAGACTTCAAATTGCTCAAGACAATTCAAAAAAAAAAAAAATAGGCAACAAACTCACACGGCTCTGATTTTAGGCAAGTTGTCATCAATTACATAGGATGTTACAAAATCATCTATCACAGCAATACAAGAAACCTACATATTCTACAGGAATGAGAAGAGACAGAGAAGGTCATGAGGATGAAATCATTAATCCCATAAAAAGGAAAGGAGTCCGTCATAGATCGCCAAAGCACCGCCGTCCATCACTTGTGGAAAAATCTCCCGATTCCTCCACTTGCCAATCCACGTTCTGCAAACGTCTCAACATCCGGCGTTGATCCATACGAGCGGGCTCGCCTTCCTCTACCGTACTTCGGGCTGATGGTTAACGGAATGTACTCGTCCAACCCGTCCCCGCGCCACCGATCCAGTTCATAGGGATCGTAAGCCCCTCCACCGTTCACCATCGTATCTTCTGAATCGTCGAGTGCCATATCCTCTTCCGCCCACTGCACGAGCTGGCTGTCGCCTACTCGAAAGCGAGTCCCAAGTCGCGAGATAGACTTGGTCGTCACTGTGCTTACAAGGTGTGCGACTGGTCGTAGTTTGATGGCGGCCATCGAGAGAAGAGGCGTCAATGCATGCGCGGCGCTTGCTACATGCTCGGCGGTAAAACGTCGTGCACGTTCGGAAGAGTAGAGGATGGAGCCACAAGCCGCGCTGAGCCTGGATTCAACGGTTTTTTCCGTAAGTAATTCGTCTTGAACAGCAAAAAAGGACCTACACAGAGATCACGATGATCGCAGCTATCCACCGCCTCGACCTCCGATTGTTACTTGGTAGTAGATCGCCATCGCCTTCGTTTTCGTCAGACGGAGGTTTTGTCGTATCGTCTCCCTCTTCGTCCATCATTGCCGCCTTCCAATGTCCATCACGTCTTGATCGTATGGGGCATCCATGTGGAGTAGCCCAGATGAATGAATGTACGCCACGCTCCTCGCCGAGGAAAGTCACCTCATCCGCTTCGTGGCAAAGCAGGTCGATCTTTACTTGTGGCCGATCATTAGCGTCCCGACCTCCTCCAATAAAGAGCCGTAAAGGCGAAGTTCCTTGAGATCGCCAGTCAGTCGCCACTGTTTCTCCCCCTCGAAGACTCACTCACGGGGCACAGGACCCTCGTCATCTTTATCAACATCCAGCGTGAACTTAACTTTCGCCCCATGCGCAATCTTCGCAATGGAGATTGGCCGCAGTTCCCGGAATAACCTGCTCCTCGATTCAGTCTCAGAGACCCCAATCGCAGTTTCGCTTCGAGCATATGTCATATCTGCACGCATGTTCGTGGAAGACGTGAGCTTCTTGCTTCACAAATAGCCCGGAATTCCCAGTCGGCAGGACGGGATTGGGGTAACGACGTACCCAGCATGCAGACCCAGGTTTCGTCGTCGCAGGCAGTGTCCTGTAGCAACAACAATCCTTGAGCTGAACACAACAGCACCGACATTGCGATAGACGCTCACCTCTCTATTAGGGGTCATCACCGACCGATCATCCGAAAGCCCCGGTCCTCCCAGAGTCACTTCATACAACCGTCGGGAAGCGCTCAACCTCGATCCCTCTCCTCGATTATCCTTATCGGCATCGACACTCGGTACCTCCACAACCCTCCTCGATCCCACCAGGGAACACAAATCATACTGGCTGCCGTTCAGCTCGAAAGCGCAGCTCCGGTGCATATCACTATCCGTGGTGGTGTGGGTTAACGTAACGGCCCGCGCCTGGCCTCTTGCCGTCAGATGCGAGATGAGGAGCAAGGAGGCGAAGAGGATCGATGGTGGAGGCATGGACGGGGAAGCGAGGTCCATCCTCTGTCTGGTCTTGCGGTAGCGGCGAGATTCTGTAGTAGTTGGAGGTGGTGGTGGGCGTTAGGGGAAGGAAACTGAGCGAATTTGGCTGACGGATCTCCACGGCTCTCTGGTCTCTGAGAAAGGCAACTTTCCGTGATAGGCGTGGGGTACGGTAGGCTCCATCCTGGGGGTGCTTTACCGGAAGAAAGTGACAGGAACCTGTGCAGGTTCGGCCCTTTGAGGTCTAGATGGCGTGCATATTTGGAGAATACACCGCACGCACATGGGCTTGGGGTGACCAGGTGATCAGATATTAGGGATGACGTCAGCTTTGCCTGCCTTCTGAACGGGCGTTGGGTATTCGTCTTGGGTAGTGTTGTCGCAAGGAGCAATACTCAGGTTGGTCTTCGGTAAGCATTCATGTCTGTGATTTGACCGTACAACACCCACTTCGTGGTTAATAGTGCTGGCAGCCTGCGCGCAGTGGTTGTGCATCCATATGCGATGTCACCGTTGTCAGCGGAGAGGAAGACATTTTCTTCACCATTTGGGTATACGGCTTTCGAATTGGACTGGCCAATGGACATCTAGTATGTACATCTTTGTTTCGAGGACTGCTTGCACGACTGATTCCCTACTCCTACACAAATTATATCCAATTGTTCGGGCTACACCGCACGGGGTATCTCGTCTCGAGGGCTGTTATCTCGAGGACTATTCACGGCTGAATTCGACCCATCATCGATCTTCTTGTCGATCAGAGTTTGTATTGAAATTGCCAGTGTATTTTCTGATTTTCCTGTGCTCGTCTGTTCCAGTAGACGACTCAGCCGGAAACAAAAGCCAAATATGCACCGCAAGAACGCACCTTTTCGTTGACAATGGTAGGAATCGAGTTTTCAACGTCGTAGCGTCTTGACTGAGATATTTGGGATAGATGGATCGAGACCATTTCACCATTCCTTTCGCCACGCAGGAGCTCGCGAGCATTGAGCGTTGCTAGGTAAGAGTTCAAATAAACTTTTGCCGACGGTTAATCATGAGAAGAGCATAAAGCAGTTTTACAAAGAAACGACTCACGTTTGCTCAGCAAGAGGTAGAACCCGAGGAAGATAAAGTTGTTTGGCATGACGATGTACAGGATCATCCCCAAAGACGCGTCAATGCTGGAAGGGCGAACCTCAATAACATTGACGCTATTAGTAAATTAATTAATTTACTCACGCGACGATCATGCCAGTATTGACTGTATACATCATTAGCATCCTGATCAGAGAATCCGTCCTAAACCGGAGCACGTCAGCATGATCGAAACGACAATCAAAAATCTATCTGTGAGAAGGACTTACCGGCGGAAGCCTGTCTGCGATCGGTAGAGCAACCATGAGAGAGCAAGAGCGACGGAAAGATCGCTACCCGTTCCCAGCGCGAAGGTCGTATACATGAGACCCTGTGCCCGAATAGGTAATTATCCCAGATCACGCAGCAGTGTGGCGCACCGAAAGCCTGTCGAGATCAGGGAAAGATGGGATGCCGAAGCTGATAGTTGGGTGAGTTTCGAGTTCCTTCATGAATTAAACTCGAACATACGCTTTCACTGTGATGGCTGAAATATTGCGAGAGATCGCGTTAGCGCTTCACTTCAGCGGGTTGGCGCAAGAGGCCGACTTACTGATGCCAACAACTGGGAGACGTAGAGAGTTTGTAAGGACGTTATTCTGGAAAAATAAAACCCTATCTTACTAAGATCTGATAGTGAAATGGCCATCTACAAGATCAAGTGAGCACTCAGCGCTCAGCCACAATTCCCATTCGTTGACACTTACCACCCAAGCGGTCAAGAGGAGGTTTCCCTTGCTCACTGCCAAACGCGTCAATCAAAACGGCACATTCTCACTATATAATCACCTTACGTCGGAAAATTCTGTGAGCGAACAGCGTACGAATCAAGAAGTTCGAGATAGACTAGAATACAATTAGTATCGGCGTTAACATGGGGCGCCCATCACTTACTGTGGCAGCGACATGAATCTGATAAAAGGTTCCGTTTAGATTTTTTTATCCACTGAAGACCCAGGAACTTACGATCACACTCCTGGGTTACAATCAGAAAGAGGAGCGACGACGGTAGATCAGAAAAGGACGCACCAAACGGGTTTGAAGATTGCTAGTGGGTTCAAGTAGTTGCTGACCATGTAGTAATAGAGTATGTGCCCATTCAGCGCTGAATCAAACGTGTCCAGCGCCCAAAGGAACCCAACCTGCAACGCAATTAACAACGCGACGCAGAATGATATTCGTAGGTACTCACCATGAGTTTGAGGTAGACGCGATCCTTGTTCACGCGCATGTAATAGTTGTATGTCTGTACGCACGTAATTCCCCATAGACTACACTTTCCGTGAGCACGTTACGATACAAATAATGTTATGAAATGCCGTACGCCATCGCTACCAGGCCTCCTACAAGGAGCGCTCCAAGCGTGTTGTCGAACTTCGGAGGCAACATGGCCCCGGGGGGTACCATAGCAGGAGATGCGGACATGGTGGGAGGGAGGAATCGATAATCGAATGGCGTAACGCGAGATAAATAGCCCACGAAGGAACCGCGAAGCTCGGATTATGTATGGACGATGAACGTATGAATGAACGAATGAATGGCTCGTGGCGTCACGGGGGCATGCAAACGGGGCGGGGATGCGCAGTGGAAGGATAGGTCGAAGGAAAAGGACAGGCTATACGGAAGACGCGGGAGCCTCCACCAGAAGCTCCCTGGGGCAAAGTGACACGGTTTATAAGAGAATCACGAACGAATGAAGGGAGCTCCCCTCGAATGCTAGAATGTCACCTTAAGCCTAGGTCGGACTTTCTCTTCTCCTCTTCGCCTCTTCCCGTTCTTATCCACGCACCGCCTGGGCTGTGGGCTCCGCCGAGAATATGAAGGTGTCAGTCTACACAATGCCCCAGTGTGAATTCGAAGGTGTGAATTCGACAGAACCTCCTCTTCATGTCCGATCAAGTCCCGCTCCGGAGTCTGAGCTTCGACGACCACAGTGGCTGGGCATTGATGCTGTCATGTACACCTTGTACTTAAAATATGCGTTGAATGGGCGTTAACTTCAAGGAATTAGACTGAGGAGGGAGTGAAGAAGTATGAGGGAGAGAGACGCCCTCATCGATATCCATTGTCCAATCGTGCCAGACTTCATAATCGCAGGTCAGTGCGACCCTGCTCCGCAATAGCTAGGGAATTCAGGACTTGGTGGGCGGCTGACGGAAGTGCACACAACACTCAAAAGATGCCGTCAAAGTGTGCCATTCCGCTGTCCGCCCTCATTGAATCACACGAGGCTCGGGCGGGAAAGCCTCGCGCCACGTATGAAATCAAAACCTGTCTCGTTCGGCAGGATGTTCTTCGTAGAAAGGGAAGCTGGCGCGCGTGAGACTTGGAGCAATATGGGGAGATTCCACTCCAAGGCTCGGTTTTAAAGTGAGCATTGCTTTGAGGTGTGGATCCAAATCGAGGGGCGCCGAGGAGGACTTCATAGCCGCGAAGTCGAACGTCGTAATTAATATACGAAGATGGGGAGAAAGAAGGTCAGTCGAAAAGACTTATTGACATTAGGGGACGCTAACGTACGCCGCCCACCACGCCAGTTTTTACGCCAACCCCACATAACTCATGGGCGGCGTAGACGAAAATAGCCGGATGCGACGAGGGTTAGAAAAATTTCCTGGTTTACTGCATCCTTGATCACTATGGTGTGAACCTAGCCATTTCCACGAACGTCAAAGCGGTCTTTTATCGGCATAGATAAATATAGTTTCCACAAACATATGTTGGATATAGACTCGGGTACTTCTAGACTTTCTGTGAGTTGTGTTCCAGTCCTAGGACGATGCTTCAGAGGATACTTTGACAACGAGCGCCAGGCTTCCGACTCTGACGGCCTCCAGAATCTCTTTCCCCAGCGCCTACATGGTTATCCCGGGCAGGTACTCTTCCTAGTCTAACCATAAACCACTCTCTATGTAAACATTTGAGGACTTCATAACGTCGTACGTCCGCAGAATAATGCTCTTCTACAGTTTCATTTCGACTTGCTTTCGGCAATCCATTTGAAATTCTGTCCTGCTTAATTACGGATATGAAGCTCTGGAATTAAAGAAGCCTGTATTCCCGTTCATTAAAGGGATCGTCGTTGGACGCCCAAGAGGTTTTCCTAGTGGTATGAGACTCACTCTTGAAGTTTATTAAAGTTTTCCTCCTGATCTTACTGCATAGTTCGCGCACTGCCAGTGCGAGCTTTCACAATTTGCTAGGGCATCGGCCGATAACTCAGAGTCTATGACCCTTTCTGAGAGAAAGAAGAACCCAGCGGACAAGCCGACGTCCAAAAATGTCAATGTGGGGGCTACTCCGTCTGAAAGGCGTGCGTCGAGCGGACGAACCCACCGAATGCACCTTGGGCCGCACTTGCTCCGTCATAACATAGGTTCTTCCTCCTAATGGGTTTATTATCTAGCCGATGTATACTTCAGTAAATACCGACGCCGTCATCCTAAACTCGGGAGACAGAACCTTGTTGTTAAACGATGAAGCTCGTGTAGCGCGAGGTCAAGGCCTTTGAATCTTATCTTATCGGCGTCACCATGAAAGAAAAAAATATTACGAGGATTTGATCAGGAAGTTTTAAGCGCTCAAGGGGGAAGTAGTACGAAGACGCGAAAGAGGCGCTTGATTCGAAGTTTTTCTCGGAGAACAAAGCCTCGAGCACACGAGAAATGAGAAAATACAATGAAGAGGATATCGCAGAGTACAATAGTATGTCAATAGAGGCCCAACAGGCAATAAACAGCCCCGTGACTTGGACGCAGACGGCTCTGCAGACTACTCACTTTGGTCGGTATTTGTAGTAAATAAATTTCAGGTGTCGTATGTCGTGCTTGAACAAACATGCCTGCCAAAAATAACCATCACGCTGCCACGGCGGCGTTAGGTATGTCCTAGGAAATTTTCAGGATACACGCCCATTCGTACTCTTGGACGTACTCTTGGAGTACGCAGTAAAGACCCTCAGGCCTTATCCCTGGCGCCCGTGGCACAGATATCTTCGATCTCTCAAGAGCATTCTTCCACATCGTCGAGTAGAGAACTAGCACTGATCCCGGTCAGCAGAATCTTCCAAAACGCACCATTCTCCCGTCGCTGTATGTCATACATTGGCCGAGGTCAAACTAACTCTGGCATTAGCCTTCGTGAGATGTGATGAGCGACGGAAAACCCAAATGGGAAACAATAACTTCCACCTGCAGTCGAGCCTTTGTCCAAGAAAAAGTAACATGGCGCAGAACCATCTTTTGGCCGCCGGCACTGGCAGATGCCAAGCAACTGCTGCCTCAGATCCTAGGAAAGTTTCTCTTGTGAACGCCCACTTAACTCAGCAGCCATGCTAAGGTGAGACGAGAATCTTTTACCGAGTATCAAAGGCACGCGATTGGAGTACCTGTTGAACCGTGATGTAATGATTGTACGTCGTTCGCAGTTAGAGAGAACTTACATCGCTACGGCGAGTACAATATGAAGCCGAGATCAACCGAACAGCAGTCCCAAGGCTCTTGAACGCGTACGAGGTGGAGCACAGGAAGAAAAAAAGCGAAGAGGAAACCAGCAGCATTGGGATGAGTCGAATATTACATTGCGAATAGAGGATTAAGGCAGAAGCCGAACGAAGCACCCTCGAAGAGATGTCTGAATTTATACTCCAGGTTCAGCGTGTCAGCTGTGAAGAAACGACGGCTACGCCAATGTGTTTTAAAGAGAGGGCCCAGATGGCGGCTCCGGGCTCTTGAATCAGAACATGATAGAGAGTGAGAGGTACCTGGGTAGTGACGACATGCACAGGTAGACGACCAAGGATCTCGATCATCGATCATCACGCAAAAGTTTCGACGCTGAGAGGGTTACCGAGGGAATGTGCATGGAAGCTAGCCTGCGGGGATGGATGAGGTTTTTCACGCAACATTGGGAAAGAAGAAGGGTCGCGCATAGAACATGCCATCCACATCGAGATTCGCCTATCCACTCTTTCTATCCCTAATTCCCGCACCAACACACGTTAATGTACACCTCTAGGGTGCATTTGACGAACCGTGGTCAAAGAGGGTCAAAGGAAGAGAGAGAACAAGTTGAAGAATAGATATTATCAAGGAGTCAGAGAGAAAGAGAATGGTTGGATGAATGGCAACATTGAACCAGTTCTGGCCGGTTCATGATTGGTCCCGGTGGTCCCGATAGGCCGGAATTTGCCGGGCGATCAGTTTCTTGTTTTCGTCCACGGTCCAGTCGCTGTATTTCTATCGTATACGACAATGATACCTACCAACTGCTACAGCGGTCCTCAATGCGTGAGCAGAAGAGGAACAACACTAGAACACGTCTTCGTCAAAATGCTGGAGAATTTCTCGCCATCGGCGCGACGTTGGCGTTCGAGCCGGTCTCGAGGTTTGCATTCCAGGTATGTACGTATTCCATTGCGAGTTCCTTACGCCTTGGGACAAGATTTTGGGTAGAAGAATGCAGACACATGCACGTCTAATCGGCGCGAAGGCATGTGTCTGGCTATGCCGGTCGTGTACGATCGTTCTTCGTTCGTGCCTCCCCAAGCGTTGCACATTCGAAAAGTGAGTTAATGACCTGCAGCCGTGATCTGGGCCCTAATCATCTGGCTACCAATCTTATCAGGTCTTCTCCAACACAGACGAAGCAACTATCGATGAACGTAGCCTTTGAGGTCCGCCTGTTTCCAAGATTGACATCCTCGCCGCATTGATGTCGAAAGACTTCATGTTTTCATGTCGTCATCGAAGAACTCGGTCTTTTCTGAAGCTTGGTGGTTCTTTTCTCAGCATTCTGCAGATCTGTATGTTTCCGAACCTACCAGAGGCTCTCCTCCTGGTCGATCTATTGCGAGGACCAACACAAAACCTTTCGGAGGGCTGGGAATTTTGTAACGTTGTTCATACCCGTCTACTCTCAAGACTCGGAAGGTTGCAGCCTGAAGACCGTCACAGCAATTTCCGAAGCCTCGGCTAATCAAGCTCAAATGAAGGGCCAGCTTGCTAGTACCAGGCCCAAGGTCCCATATCACAGTACTTCCACCCATGAGGCTTTACAGCATTCCCTTGATACGTGACGACGATGGCTACCTTCTCCGTCCGTGGACTACTTAACTGAGGGTTCTGCCTGGGCCTGCTTTCCCCCTTGGTAACATCGCTTTTCGACTCTCGTTTGCGCTATCTTCCTCTCGCAATGATGGATCATCGACTTGACGAAGAAGCGGATGCTGTTAGAGAATCGACTCAATTTGCACCGACACAGCATAACATATCGGTTTCACCCGACACGACAGCGACCTATATGCGCCACGTCGCCGCACAACAAGACCAGATGCCAGAACCTCAAGCCAAGGTCAGGGACAACTGGGGCGAGCTGTTTACTCTCGCGGAGAAGGATGATATCGCCCAATGCGACGTATGGCGGGACGAAGTCAACAACATTCTGATCTTCGTGAGTGCTCGCACCCTCAATCTTTCCAACCTCTCATGCGTCCCTCTTGAAGGCGGCCTTGTTCTCTGGCGTCGTTACGTCATTCCTGCTCGAAGCCTACCGGAGGTTGGAACCTGACCAGAACCAGATCGTGGTCGCCCTCCTTACTAGGCTTGTTCTACAATCCGGAAGTCCGCCGGACGTAACCCTCCCATCTCCCATCCAATCGAGCCCTTTCAAACCAACTTCTCCTTCTGTTCGTGTTAGTATTTTCTGGACGATCAGCGTTGTCCTCGCTCTAGGTGCATCTCTCATCGGCATCGTCTCCCTCCAATGGCTCCGAGAACATCGCGCGTATCCGGAAGAGTGGTCGATGGAGGAGAAATTCACAGCCTTACAGATGAGGACCCGAATGCTGAAGGAGTGGCGCATCTCGGCCGTCTTCGTCTCCCTTCCCTTCATCATCATGCTCGCCCTCATGCTCTTCTTCTTGGGGCTCGTCGACTTCTTGATCTCTCTGGAGATCGCCAGCGTCACCATCTCAACCATCGTTTTCATCGCGCCATTCATCCTCTTTCTCATCTTTACCACCATCGTACCGACTTTCCCGACGCTCACATACGGATCGCAAACGGATCCGTCAAGAACGAAAGTTCCCGTTCCGAGTCCGTTCAAGTCACCTCAAGCCAAAATATTCCGCTTAGCGTTCCACTTCATCGTCGGTCTTTACGCTTCTCCCATCGCGATCGCTTCGAGGATCCAATCCGCGTTTGTTATGATCGTAAACTCTCAGCCTATGGCCCTCCCTGACTTGTTGAAGCACCTTCGGGCAGCGTCGGAATGGCCACATGTGGACAGCAAGTGGCTTCAAATCCGCCGAATCTGTTCATTTTACAATATTGTCAAAGACGGTGCCAAACCTAATGCCTTTCGGTCGCTACCCGAAAGGTTCCCCGGTGATTATCACTTTGGACCGATTCAAGATCAGCTCGATGGTCTTATGGACATTTCCGACCGTGAGTCATCTCAGGAAGAGACGCATGAATTGGTCTTTCAATGCTTCCAACGATCGATCCCCTTGAAGGACCCATACTCAAACGACCCCGAATTCAAGCAGTATTTGGAAGGTGTTCTTGGGATACTGGAAACTCGAAAGCGCTCGTATCCTCCGTTCCGCGCGCTTGTTTCATCACACCGCCCTGAAAGTGGTGCTTTGTATGACATGATTCTCCTTCAATTCGCAAATCATATCCAACTTCCTTTCAAGACTTCTGCCAGCAGAGAGCCATTGACACAGTGGTTTCTGCGGCTTTGTGACCCCACGAACTACGGGCTTTTTGAACAGCGAACTACGGCGAGCATAGTTGTAGGTGCCGGTCAGTGCAGACAAACATATTCCTGGCGTTTCTGTCTACTGAACTAGGTCTCTTGTTTCAGGAATAAGGTTTACACACGACGAATACCCAATACAACCATCAGACGCTGTGCCAGAGGCTCAACCATTAGTGCCATTGGACTTCAAATTGCCAGGCCAGTTTCCGTCACCACCACCGCCACCTCCGCCACAGTCCGACGAGTGTTTCCGACATTTCGTGTCAACGATGAGGATGGGCCTGACTCTCAGCTCGTCCCTGCAAGTCCTACTTCAGGAGGAGGAATCTCTGACGACCCTCGTAAAGAATTTCATCAGGGAAGAGAAAATGTTCGACCAGGCTGTTCAGCTCATAATCCTCCTACGCATGGTGTTGAAAGCGTTCGTCGATAGCGAGCGATACAATTTGCTGCCTCTTGGTGCGGTCTTGCGGTGGTCTGTGTTTGCTTCTTCTCTCTGTCGAGGGATGCTCGTCTTGCCCAGCGAGGGAGAAGAAAAGGCAAAGTTCCTCGAGGACGTTATTCAAGATCGCCGCTGGAGCATCGCTCGCCTGCAGGACTGGTATCAAACCGCTGATTTGGTCAAGTCAGTGTACAGAGATATAATTTCCCCTGAGCCACCTGGTTCCTGGAAGTTTGAACTGAAAGAAATTGTCGCAATCTGTGACACAACGGAGGGAGAGTTCAAAAAGAGACTTGAAAAGACTAGGGAATACCTTGTTGAGGGGCAGAAGATCGTGCAACAAAGTGAGTTTCGCTCGTAATATAATATATTCCGTGACTGATAATACTTGACAAGTTCTAATTCTTCCCAAACGGCCATCAAGAACTAGTCCGTCTGAATCTGATGAACGAGAAGAGAAGATTGCAGAACGAGGCATATGGGAACGAATGCGAGTTTCTCTCCCATCCCTCCGGTTGAACCGAAGAAAGGGACAAGAACACGAAACGCAACACCACCTGACCGCTGAGCCATAAAGTACCCTGCCGAGATGTAAAGTAGGAGGCCTTCGAACTGTGGTGTCAAGGAGCTCCTCATTGAATGACGTTAGATTCAAGTCTATGCAACTTCGGCATGGAGAACATGCGTGTAAGTGAAGTAGAGAAGGGCTTGGACACCAGGATGGACGTACACATTCTGGATGGATGAACCCTTCCTGTTCCTCCACAATATGCCCGGCGTACGAACCGTTGGCAATGTTAGAACTATGCCGGGACCTCGACATCCTTTCCTCCAGGCGCATCAGGATCGACTTCATCTGCGTTCATCCTGGTCTCAGTCTCAACTTGCGTATCCTGCGCAACCAAGTGCCCTCTTAACAGGATCGACATCTGCCTCGCCCACTCCCACGGCCGCTCTTTCCCTCCTGGCAGGCTATTGAAGTACTCCCAGCCCATGACACCGCCAAAGTTACCACACTGACCCCGGAGCGTCGTCAACACGGCACTCAACGGGTTCCAGGGCACGAAGCCGCCACCGTTGGCCGGATTCGTGACGAGCCCGACGACAATCTTCTCCGGGGGCCAGCCCTTGCCGATCATCAGGTCGTACATGAATGAGTTGCTGCAGTCGCCCCATCCACAGTAGAATTGGGTGTTATACCAGGCGATGTCGCGGCCGCGCATCACTTCTAGGGCTTCGTAGTCGAATCCGCTGAGGTTCTTGGTGAAGTCGAGCAGAGACATGGCCACAGGGGCGAGGGTGATAATAAAGTCCTTGCCAAAGTCGCTCCTCAGCCGATCGATGAGTCGAATAATACCACCCAGGCTCATCTCCTCCTCCACATCCAAGTCCAGTCCGTCAAGTGCTCTGTCGCGGACCATATCCCTTACAGGACAGTAGTATTGCTCAAACTGCTCGTCGCTGCCATCAAGTCGCTGATAACTCCCCTTGGCTGCGCCCCCCAACATGCCCATGACCTTGACCCCCGAGGCTTGCAAAACTTGTAGTTCATCCCATAGCGTTTGGAAGCGAGGGTGCGACGGATGGTGGTTATTGAGTGTGATCTTGAGGGGATCCGCGTTGATATAGATAGCGGCAAGAATGACGTACGTTATGGCGATACCTGGCTGAGTGATAAGTGGCAGGACGGAGATGGGCTTGCCATCGGAGCCATGGTGAGTTTGGTAGTAGGTGACGATGCGAGGAAGAGGATTTGCGGCGGAGGGAAGAGACGGCATGAGTGGCGAGCGAAAGAGGAGCGGACAACAACTTTTCTTGTGAGATGTGCTGATATTGTTAATGACGATGACGTTGGAAGTTTTGCGATGGTTCGGTTGTCCCAGTTTAGGCATCAGGAAATCTGAGGCTTAGTGAGGTGGGGATTCAATATTCAATATTCAGATCTCAGAGTGCATTACGAGTCCTCGTTCGGGGAGACCTTGCCATTAGAACGTCACGGTGAGCGAAAAGCCAGAATCCCCCGTTTTCCCACGAACTCTACAGCCATTTTCGGCCTGGCCCGGTGTAGGGTCTTCTTCTCGACACCCATACCACTGGTCCTCTTCATCTAGCTCTCTGATGTGCTGGAGTTGCGGTAGCCCCAGAAGTACAGCACAAGGAGTGGAGGCGAATGGGCTGTTGGTTCGTCCTATCAGAATGGGTAGACACCCAACACTTGCTCGTCTTGAACGTCGTCTAACCGGGTCGCGCAGTTCATCTCCTCTCTCTTCGTCAATCGCACAGATCCCCGAATCAAGTGCGAATACTTGCGCCAACCGTCAGTCTCTGACAGACTGCTGCGTGCGAAACGTTGTCTTTAACAGTGACTCGTCTTCTTCGTATAGTGGGACCAAGATCAAGGTCTTGACAATCCTTCCGCTCTTCCTTTCTCGTGCTCTATCGCCATCGGTCTTGAGGTCAGCAAGCGCGTACCTAGCCAGTTAACGGAGCTCAAGTCTATCACCACGGGGGATTCACCAAACATCAGCTGGACAGGGTTCTAAGAGTTTTGAGAAGCGGCCATCACCAACTCGGCGCTTCCTTCTCCATCCTCCATAATCTCTGCCTGGCCTTCCCAAATATCTGTTCTCTGGGATGGCCTTATGTACGTAGTGGCTCTTCCTTATGTTTGTATGATATGATGGAGGGTCGATTTGGTACTTCACGAACGTCTGCGGCGTATCTTTGGCGTTTCGTGAGTGTTGAATGTCTACCTCCGAGCAATTTTTAACAGTCATGGTATTTCTGTCGAATATTAATTATTCAGGCTCTGAAGATGCTTTCTAAACGTAGCTTGAGAAGTGTAAGCTACGCGTGTGGCTGCATGGGATTCACCTCCCTCCTCAAGCGCTCAGCGCTCAAGGCTGATTTTAGCGCATTTTCGCCAAGGACAGTATGGGCAGAATCTTATCACAGCCCAGCGCCACCAATATCACCATACTCGTCGGTGCCACAGCGCAAACGCTATTTGGGGTCCAACGCATGGATCCTGTGTGGTAAAACTCCTACAATCCCTCCTCATAAGGCGTCTTTCTGATGGACTCTTCTATGGGCGCTAAGGCATGTCTTCCTCTTTGGACTGGATCTGGAACGTTTTTTTTTTCAGGAACCTTCATAGATTTCACAACATCCGAAATGGACATTGGGATTGACACATTCTCGGAGACACATGTAAATGGCTCGAGCGTCTTTTCCTGTATTGTTGTTTCTTCTTATCTTATGACAGCGTGGGAACCTTGGGTTGTGATGAAGCCGCGCCTCCGGTTCCATTAGGCGCCTGTGATGACCAGCGAGTCTTTCCGTGAGTATTGCTTTGCACCTCTTCGATTGATACTACATATTTGCTCGATAGACCGTCCTTTGTTGTTCTTAGACTCATTGACTGCTTTATCCTTTAGCGCCCATATAATCATGTCTCTTTAGGGGACAAAAAACCATCGAGCAATGCCTCACCCTTTGCCAAGCCGACAATGTCAGGCAGACTTTCACTAAACTTTCGGTTCACACGAACTCGGTCTCTCTGACAGTCGAAATTTTCTTCGTATGTCACTTGACGGCATCGCTTTGGCAGATCAAGGAGACAGACGACACCGTTTCACGTTTCCGCTTTCGAGGGACTTGGAGGACTATACTTGCCTTCAACCCACTCCCCAGCTTCCTCTCCACTTCTATCATTTCTCGAGTACCAGGACCTCACGTATTCTCCGTTTCATCTAATATGTCGACCCCTCAGGATCAAGGGTCTGCCTCAGAACGTCAAATGAATCAAGAACAACAGAGCCAGCAAAACCAGGACCCCTGGGCAAAGCTTTTCGAATCAGCGCAGGCAAACGACATTGCCCAATGCAAGGCGTGGAACGACGAAGTTGCGAACCTTCTTATATTTGTGAGACTTTATGGTGCATACTCGTCCGTGTACACTGTCTAATAGATTTCCATGGAAGGCGGCTCTCTTCTCCGCCATTGTCACAGCATTTCTTGTCGAAGCCTACAAGATGCTAGAGCCAGATCAGAGCGAACTGGCTGTTGCTCTCCTTATACGCCTTGTTATGCGTTTCGACAACTCCACCGATTTGACCCTCCCATCCCCACTCCCGGATCTCCCTTTCACTGCGGAAGCCCCATCAGTTCGCATCGGTATCTACTGGACGCTGAGCCTCATCTTAAGTCTCGGGTCATCTCTGATCGGGATTGTCTGCCTCCAATGGCTCCGAGAACACCGATCATATCCAGAAGAGTGGTCGGCAGAACTAAAATTCACAGTTTTTCAGATGAGATCGCAAATGCTGCGGAAGTGGCATGTACATACATTTCTTGCAGGCCTTCCACTCATCATCATCATGTCTCTCATCCTGTTCTTCGTGGGACTTGCAGAATTCATAATTTCGCTAAAAATTACAAGGCTCACAATCACCACGGCCGTCTCCATTCTTTTTTTCACCATATTTATTGTTGCAACGACCGCGATCCCCACCATCTCCAGCCTCACGCAGGCCTCACGGACCTCGACCTCAATCTCTCAAATTCCCCTTCCCAGTCCTTTCAAGTCGCCTCAAGCACAAGTATTGCGTTTCGCAAAGTGGCTTCTTCATTCTTTGGGAAGGTGGATTATTAACAAGCTTGTTCCACCCCGTGAAATTGGACCCATAAATCGACCTGTTACGTCTTTTGGCCTCGGAATCAAACGGATCGCTAAGGTCTCTATAGAATGGTTTCGAGAGAAATTTCAACCAATTGAACTACCTCACTTGCTCCAAGGTCTCCATTTGATTTTAGATTGGACAGACCTTGACCGCGAATGGGTGTCGATTCGTCACCTCTCCTCATTCCACCTTCTCTCCCAAGATGATCTCGATTTCGGGGTAATATCTGACACCACCTTCATAGGTCGATCAGAGACTTTTCCCGTTGACTGGGAACGTGGACCAATTCAAGACCAGCTGGAAGGCATTCTGGATTTTTACCAGCGTCACTCATCTGACGCTGGCATGCGCGACTTGGTGTTCCAATGTCTTCAGCGCAGTCTCCCCATCAATGACGCAGATGCCACCGGTTTCCATGTATACTTCACAGGAACAATGAAGATCATGAATGAGAAAGTCCGGCTTTGGAGGCCGAGGGGAATTCACCTACCAGGGCTCGACCAATTGGCAAGCGGTGCCGACTTCTTTCTCTTCCCAGGCATCACGCACTTTCATCCAAAAAGCGACGTGCTCGCCCATGTGGCCCTTCTTCAATTTGCAAAGAATTTACACCTCCCGCTCGAGTATTCATTAGGAGAGAAGCTTGTGACACAGTCATTTTTTTGCCTTTTCAACCCTACCAATTATCGGGATATTTTACCAATGGAAGGACAGTTGGGCCCAGGTTTAGGTGTGTTGTAGTTCAACACAATTCTAGGCCATACTTACTAAGACTTTACAGTGTGGGCATCGTCACTTGAGGGTAGCACCGCAGACGGCGCCCCAACATCCGGCATGTTGAAAAGCTTTCTGGGAAGCATAGGAGCACTCTTCCAAGTTCAGGAGGACTGGCTAATTCACGGGCTCCCCCATCAGCTTCGGGAGCAAGAAAACATGACGAAAACATTCAGAAAATTCTTCAACGATACACGCTTCCAAGAAACCATCGTCAAGCTGATTGACCTTCTCAATATCATATTCAAACCAATGGCTACATTGACCAATGATTGGCGTTTGGTATCCTTGGATGCGCTTTGTCAATGTGCTGCAATAACTTTCTGTCTTTGCCAGGGAATTCTTCCTGATGATGACGCCAAGATGCCTGAAGATGAAATTCTCAAGAAGTGGCTCCGACTTTCCGATTTTGTTCAAGGCCTTCATGTCAATCTACTTCGTGATGAAGACACGTCGGCGAGGAACAGACTCATGAATGTTTCGAGATCCCTCGACACCAGCCCTTTAATGTCAATATTTTCCAACCAACTTTCGACCAGGCGGGAGTGGCTGAAGCTCCACCGACGAGCGGTCAGAAACTGTGGGTAGCCTCTTTCCCGCGCATATTCCTGCTTCCAACTGACATCCTGCGATCGGACCTCAGTATTTACGTTGAAATACATAGACGAACAAAACGGAATTCCAGCCGATCAGCACGGCGACCATCTACGTGAATTGCTGGGGACCCGCAACACACAACGTCTAGTGCAAGAAGAAATCACGGCGCAGATCAATGAAATATTGCAGGCACTCTAAAAAAGGGAAAGCAAGGACAATAGTTTTCTTGATACTTTCGTTTCGATGCTTGCGGTCCACTGTGAGTCTTTATTAGACTTCGTCCAGAGAGACGATCAGCGGTTCTCGCGTCCCCTCCCTACTTGAATCTCTTTGTCGTGCATAATAGATAATGGTATATATAGAGTATATTCTCATTCCTTCTCCATATCATTTCTGAGATCCCGTATTGACAAAGGCGCTCGTCGGCCTCAGGCGAGTGCCAAGAGTAGTACCGCCTAGGTGCTATCCCCGAACGGAGTATGGCCGCTCGATGCCAAGCGCTCGACGCCCCAGTAACTAGAATAGTACTACCTCCCGAGTGAGGGCCATAAGCTAGGCCCACTCCTTAATAACGACTTCAGACATCCAGGCATTCACTCCTGCAACCCTGAGCCATTGCGCCTGTTCGCCGCATCGAACTAGCAAACACACTTCACAATCCCCGTTTCTCAGTCCCCGCCTTCAACCTTCCAGGCCATCACCAATTCCCCGCCTAAATCCAAACGTCAATCATTAATTTTCAAGTTCTCCTCGCAAAATTCTACCACAAATGGAACTCTATCATTCCTCCCTTTCCCTCCTTCGACTCCCACCAATATTAATATCGAGTCTGACATTACTCTGACACCGTTTCTACGCAATCTATCAGGCCCAGGTCAATCCCTTCCCTTCCTTCATTTATCTCGCGTGCGCTTCATCTCCCTTCTCTCTCCTCTCTTCTTCCCATACCCAAACACAAGTGACCCAACCCCCAATCCAAAACACCCACGAAAGGGTATACGAGCCCCGAGTTTCATGTAATTCACAACACGCAGATCTTCCAGCCTTCTAGCGCCTACACCTTCTCATAATTCATCGGCGCGAACCCCACACGGCGGCTCGCCCAGCGCCCAACGTAAACGCCGTGCACGAAATAAAGGGAACGAAAACCCTAATCTAATCTCGCCCTCCAATTTTCTAATCAATCTAAACATAACCAGCACGTCGTCAAATGAAGTTCCGTATTCGAAGCTGTTTATTAATATAATACGAAGTTCCATCTCAAGCAAAAACTTTGTTAAATTTTCATAGAAGACCACCCCTCCCTCCACCCACATTCATACTTACGTAGACCGTAGATCCCACCTCGGAAGAACC